>LQNK01000798.1:228088-269103 GCA_001586405.1 Phoebis sennae | reverse complement strand
ATTTTCTCTTTATAATATTAGTGTAGCTACGTTAGCTAAAAGAATATCAGGTAAATTGAAGTCCATTTGACTGGACTATAATTGTATAACCTTGTGTTTTTTAACGCGGTTTTATTTCATATGGACTATAATTTCTTGCGTTTTTAATATCAATAACTAGCTGCGCACCAGGGCTCCCGTGGGAATATCGGGATGATATATAGCCTATAGCCTTCCTCGATAAATGGGCTATCTAACACTAAAATAATTTTTCAAATCGGACCAGTAGTTTCTGAGATTAGCGTGTTCAAACAAACAAACAAACAAACAAACTCTTCAGCTTTATAATATTAGTATAAATGAACAGACAGTTTCAAACGGTTAGCACGTAGGGTAAATAAGGGAGATAATTCTCGCATTATTGCCCTGCAGTGATTCAGCAAGGAGGGCTGTAGTGCATAATGAGGTATGTCTTGAAGACATGCTCGAGACAATTAGATGACTAGGAGACTAGTTTCACTCATGCAGTAGTGAAAATCTATAGCGCTTAGTCTTACACCCATAAACATTACTTATGTAAGTAAAGTGCAAAATAATTCTATTTAAAATATTACTATGTATGTCTTATAAGACTCACACACACACACACACACTTTTTATTTCTTCTTTATCTATGGCATCCCTATCCAAGACGGACTTTGCCAATGCCACGTGGCAATATGAGTATTATCGGTAAGACTAATGGTCGATTTATTCGAAGTCTAAAGGCTGTTGGTTTTTAAGTATTTTTTGATACCCAATAAAAATACTTAAACACCAACAGTAATGTATAATTTTTGAAATGTAATCTAAATACTTATTTGAAAGCGAACAATGTCCCCAAAAATATGCAGATTCCAGAAAAAAGTAATCTTTTATTGTTACTCCAAACAATTACACTCAAAATTAGTTTCAAATATTCCCCCAGCAATTATGCCTAATATAATTCATCATGCTCGATTACGTCATAATACGTTTGACTTACCTTTAAAAAATATTTCAAAGGGTACCTTAATGCATCGCGATTTAAGCGGGGTGCATAATTTATCATCTACCGTCCTACGCCATTTTTATTACATCACACGTTCATGAAGAATGAATTTCAAATAGTGTCGGAAGTTTGTGTTGGGGGAATAAATCTTAGGCCTTACTAGTGGAGACGTGAGTTTGGGGTGAGGTTTTGTGAGTTGAAGATGAGAAAGAAGTGAAAAAAAAATAAAGTCTTGATGGAACTGCATCTTGATTTATTTATAAGAAACATTTTATTAAGATTACTAATGATGGTGTTCAAAACCTGTCTAATTTGTGAATAAATAATAATTAATATGGTGTAGGAAACAAAAAAGAACACTTTTAATACAAGGTTACTTATGATTGTGGAAGTGGAAGATAAAAAGAATTATGTATTTTTAATAAGTGTCAATCAGCTGACAGCCTGTCATTATATCCTATCCTACTAATATACATTTAGCATACAGGTAACCTGGATTGGGTGATAGGATACTTTTTATTGATCTGTGGGCGCTGGTTCTTTATAAACCTGCCTATGTAGAAAAATAATTTCCTAATCCATTAATTACTTTCAAAGATTAACACGATTAGAGAAATAAACTTGTCCACGTTCCATACCTATCTAGCCAAAACTATCATAAATAATATTTCAAGGGTTTTAACGCAAATTCCTAATCCATTAATGTGGCTCATTTCAAATTATAAATGGTATAAATCAGGCTGATTAGTTTATAATGAACTAACTATCTAATGGGAATGGCGTTCGGGCGGAATTGCACAAATTATTCTATTTATCTCCGTAATGTATGTTTATTTCAGCTTTGATTGAATTTCAATGACGATATATTGTATCAGTTTGTATAGAAAATGTACTATGCCACTATTTTGTCGTTTCTGTGTTATGTATTTATATAAAATTCGTCTTTGAGATTTGAACTTTGTGGTACTTCTTACTTCTTCATTAAATTTAATTAAACAGTTATTACTGGACACTTGCCGCGGTTTTACCCGCGTGAAACCGCGGGAAAGGGTTGTTACTCATACACGCAAAACCTAGTGAACACACATACATACATTAACACAAATATTCGAAATTGTAATATTAGTAGGATGTTAAGTTAGAATAATTAATTGCGTGGATAGATTCTTATCAAGTATTTTGAAACTTCCTGGATTCACGATGAAAATGTGTGTAAAAGATTTTATTTCTACAAGGACGTACAAAATACCAGTGCCTTGGTCAATTGACTAAGGCAGTATGCTGAGCTAGGACCTTATCATAGAACATCTCCCTCTCACAACTTTTTTCTATTCTATTTTATGTTATGTATATGTTTAAAATATAATAAAATTAAATTTTATTGTCCCACCAAGAAAAAGAAATTATACATATTAAACAAGTTAACCAATAATAGTGAAGACAAAAGGAGGTCGTCTTAGCTATGCTAGTCCAGGTATCATAAAATCTTAAAAATAGTAAAAAAAAAAAAAATTGTGTGTGCAATGCGATTGAAATTTGTGTGCTATGAATAATGAAATTAATCTATCTATCTATCAAGTATTGGTAAACTGTAAAGGAAAAAATGACGAAATTATTTATTTATTTTTGTATTCGACTTTCGTTAGTAAGAACCACACTTCAGATATAAGTATGTTAAGGAATATGGCGCTTTAAATCGACTCGAGTGATTTACATCCAGTGTATGATCATCATGACTTGCGCTCTGTATGGATGAAATAATGGCGGCTTCTGGCCTTTGATATTGCAGAATTATGCAACTTTTGGAATCTTGATAATGTTGCTTGGAGAATGTACTAGCTGTGACTCGTGGTTTCGCCCGTGCATGTCTCTCGTTCCCGTTTTACCGTTAAGATATAATGTGAGAAATATAATTTATCATATTATATCTTACCAGAATTAGTAAGGGTGACTATAATAAGGTAAAATAATATGTTTTTATATTCATCTACTCTAATATTATAAAGAGAAAAACTTTGTTTTATTTGTTGTTTAATAGGCTCAAACACTACTGGACCGATTTAAAAATTATTTCACCCTTCAAAAACTACATTATCCACGAGTAACATAGGCTATATTTTATAGGCAATATATATAACATTATTTAATCAAGCCGCGCGGATCGGCTAGTAAATTCATAAAAGCATAATTTCACTGCAAGAATACGAAATCAGTATCAATCCTTCAAAACACGAATTATATTCAAAAAGTTCTTTTAACTTGACAACTTTGAAACTTGGAATTTCAGTTATTACCACAATTTGTGAACAGACATTCCCCGAAATCGATGGAATCTATCATTTGGTTATAACGCGTAAAATTGTAATGATTCTTAAATCTTATTTCTAGAATGTTGTGGCTTATTCTATCTCCTTATACCAATTTGTGAACAGTCATTTCTCGAAGTCGATAGAATCTGTCATTTGAATAAAACGAAAGATTGAAAAAAAATTCTAATAATTGTTAATAATATTTATAATTTTTTTTTAACAATATTCTACTAAGATTGAAAAAGTTTCAGGAAACATCAAAAGATTGCAAGTTTTTGCAGCGATTATCTGTGTGATACCACAATTTGACAGACATCCTCAAAAGCAATCTATTATTTGTCGTAAAACGTACAAATATATTTCAATACGTAAACTATTCAAAATCTTAAATCTTTGTCAAACAAGTAGATCCATGTAAGTTCGTAAAAAATAAAAATGTATGAACATGAAATATCAACCCTTAACATTTACATCCATACATTATTATAACATGTTCAAACTCGGATTCTTAATTTGGCATCATTTCCCGCAATTTCAGGTGTGTATTACCACAATTTGTGAACAGACATCCCCCGAAATCGATGGAATCTATCATTTGACTATAACTGCGTGTTTCCGACGTAGGGAGCAAAAATTAATATGGGGTACGCGATTTTAACGACGCGACAAATTGAGGCGGAACGATCGTTTGTTGTTCGATGACTGAGGGGTTATTCTGAATCCTTAGGTTTGCGTAGTGAAGGAATGTGTGAGTTTGTTCTAAGACTAGCGCGGCTTCGCTCTTATAGCATATTGATATATATTGCCTATAAAATATAGCATATTTTACTCGTAGATAGCTTTCGAATGGGGATTATTTAATTTATTCCAATAGTTTTTGAGCCTATTCATTACAACAAAACAAGTTAACAAAGTTTTCTTCTTTATAATATTATAATATGATTTTTTATTCAATGAGCACATTCACGTCCCAGACAGTAAACTGTTGTTTATTAATATTGATTTAGATTGCTTCTTTTGCTTAGAAAATGATCAAAATTAATAATCCTTTTCTGTTATAATTTTATTAACAGATACTAATATTTTTTATTAACTATGACATCCTAATAAAAGTAGCATAATAGCAACTATGAAATCCCAATAAAAACACAGGTCAAAATACAAAAATAGCAAAACCATTTCACAAGTTTAGGAATTCGGTATATTTATTGTTTAAACATAGCAAGTGTCAATATCGTTTCACCTCACAGAATACAGCCACGTGCTCGATATTCCTACCCTCTTTACGTCAACTAGTGACGTTTGCACGAAACCACATCTGTTTCTCAAATAGTTTAATTTTAAACATTGCTTAATTAGCGGAATTTGTAACGCATCTGCGGTTTATTTTTAGGAGGGACGTGACAATAACTACAAAAACTCATTTAGACATTGATTTAACACCTGCTTAAAATATTGTCTAACTAGCTTTCCGCCCGCGACTTCGCACGCGTGGGCTACTAATTTCTGTATTTTTTAGAGGCGTACGACAAAGGTTTAGGTAAATGACGGTCGCAGGACAATAATATATGCGCATGTCTATAGTGTTTTTTTTATAACTATCTATGGAAATAGGTTTCGCCAAAATCTCACAGCGCGCGCCTCTTCCAAATACAGAAATTTATAGCACACGCGAGCGAAGCCGCGGGCGAAAAGTTATATATTTTGTTAAGGTTTTTGAGAATTTATTGAGTGTTTTTACCGTATCTATACGTAAAGAGTGTAAAAAGACATGATCGCAGGTCAACCAAAATCTCACATTGTCACGTGGTATGACATTTTCACGACTTTAGAAGCGTATATCTCAAAAAATATTTACTTTAGCAAAAAACGCATTTAGAAACCTTTATTTCATTTTTAAAGACCTATCTAATGACATCAAATTAAATGATGTATTCGCGAATTTATTTTTTTACCCTCCGTTTACATGTATGGAGAGCCACCCCTAAAATTATTTTTTTCAAATAAAAAGTAGCCTATAATTTGCACCTAATATTGATCTATTAGCATGTGAAATTTTATCAAAAACTGCCCAGTGGTTATTACGTGATTGACGCACATACAAACAGATAAACAGACAAACAGACAAACAGACAAACAGATAAACAGACAAACAGAAAAAAAAATTCTAACCATGGTTTTGGTATCTATTGAACATACATGTTGCATATCAATTACTCTTTTTGAAAAATATTCAATGTACAGAAATGGTTCGGTTACTGTTTTATTATATGTATAGATTATTTAAACACGTGTCTAACAATGGTCTAAGCTTGTCGTGTGATTTACTTTAGACAGTGTCTCGGTCGTTTTGAATATTCTATCTATCACTTGTCTTGCTTACTAAAGTCAGACAAATCTATCTATTTGCACTTACTTTGATTTAAATATGTCGACGGATAGCTTTTGCTATGACTGTTGTCAATCTAACGTCATATAATATGAGATAACAATCTGTCTATAATCTTTGATACATTATTAAAAACGGCCGTAAGTAGTGTCTATCTATAAACTATCACTAAACAAGCTCTCCTAGTAACGTTTTTTTATGACAGTTGTTGAACAGTCGTTTAACTTTTTTGTAGTAAAACCGTTAATGCAGAACAGTATCATACTTTATTACCTGGGTGCTATGCAGATGTAATAAAAGTTAGAAGGAATATTCGAAAGAAATGTTACAATGTGATAAAAGTATACATAGCTTAAAATGAACAGTTTTATGTGCTGTTATGTCTTGCATTTCTGAAGACTTTAATTCTGCACTTTTAATGCATGTCTATCAAAAAGTTACAATACATTCTATCATAAAAATATGGATTTCTTTTCTAAGTGTTTACAAATCCTGAGAATACTTGAATCCTTTTAATTATAAATAAAAATATGTATATATTATCTACAATGTATATATTATCTACATATTATAAATAGAAAAACTCTGTTTGTTTGTTTGGTAATAAATAGGCTCAAAAACTACTGGACTGACTTTAACATTCTTTCATCATTCGAAACCTTCATTATTCACAAGTAACATAGGCTATATATAAAACATAATGCGCGAGCGAAGCTGCGGATGAGCTATTAAATAAATATATTTATTTTTTTGCCGTTAATTAGGCTTTAAAATCATTAAAATCAAAGTTCAAATACCTTTTAATTGCAAAAGTACAAAATTAAAAACAGTCCATACAAAAATTGTTGTACAGTACATCAAAATCGTATATCACACGTTTGCGGTAACACTCGAACCGCGGGAACCTGCTCACTGTCAAACATCCACTAAAACTTTTACATTAAAAACTCCGAGTTTCACCTCCTTCGTATATTTGTTGGTGACAATGTCTGAAGTGGGACACATCACCGCTTTGAGGTAAAACGTTGTGAAATAGTTAACTGTTTAATCGTAGATTATTCATTTTGAAATATTCTGTGAAAATTTTAGCGTCTAACTGTTACCGTTATTAATATTGGGCAAAGAATACGATAAACACGTTTATAGTAAGGGGACGCCGGTGCTAAAAAAATGATATTATTTTTTTTTAGCGGTTACGTTCATTATTTGTGATAATTTCAGCTTTTTAGCTATCACAGTTTATGAATACAGCTTGGTGACAAACACATAAACAGAGGATGCTTAGACCAGAGATGCTGACCCTATAAAGTCCCATTTTTACTTATAAAAAAGTATTAAAAAAATATGTGTTTAATCCCATGTGATATGGAATCAATGAATTCCTTCTTTTCCCTCTTTAAACTAGAAATACAATTCTATTCCAAATCAATGGTATACTCCCAATCACATATCAATCACCAAACAAAGAGCAAACATAAAGCAAAGCTCAGATTACAATAACACTTATTAGTACACAGCAATAACCGGAATACCGGGCATAGAGTATTGGAACGGTGTCCCTCAGTGGAACCAAAACACACGAGATCAAAGTGACAATGCGGGAGGGTGAATTTGTCTAGGTGATTGTGGGTACAGGGATTACAGATCTGGATCAGACGTTTACAGCACCACACCTTTATATAAATATTCTATTCCTTAGAGCAGCAATTTTCTATCCTATCGCTTCATATCTGCCCTTTACTTTTTCTTGTGTGGCGACGGGTTAGAATACATGCGTCGCGGACCTGTTTCTACCCGTGGGGGTCGTAATAAAAGAGTGTGGGCCTAATATTGCATGATTGCGCCAAGCTTGCACTGGTCAAATTACCAACGCTATGTTTCGTACCTCATCGTACGCTTGAGGGCTTGGAAGCCTGTATTCCCATCCTGTTTTATTTCTCTCCCAACTTCCCATCATTAATCCTCCCCTTTCTTTCTTTCAAGCTGGCAAGGCATCTGCGACACTGATGAAGTATCGACACTTTGAAAGCATCCAAATTCCATCGAAGCTAGGTGTTTTATAGGTAGAATTACTTTGACTAAAATTCCGAAAAAGTAAGTTCGCCCTTCAGATTACTGTGGGCGTTAGATACCCACTACACCTGCTTTGTTATGCGTGAAAAAAAATGTTATTGGGTTTTTTCCAACAAAAAATCGTAGTAGCAGCCCTGAGTCTAGAAGTTGGCGGTGTTGGATTACCCCCGTGCCTCGGAGAGCAAAGCCGTCGGTCCTGCGCCTAATCACTCACCGGTCGTGTCGGTCTGCCGTCCCATCGGGCTATGAGAGTAAAGGAAAAGAGAGTGCACCCGTGTTTGCACACATACTTGTACACTAAATCTCCTTGGTACCTGGCTAGTCTCTGTTGAGATTCACCATGACCGTTATCGGTCGGGGAGTGGTAATGCCACATCTAGTGCACATAAGGCCGCAGTACGCTTATAAGTGCGGCGATACAGCGCGTATCATTACGCCACAAAGGGCAGGCTTTGTATCGCCTATCGCCTGCTTCGAGCATTATGTCTCTCTTCAGATTACTGCTGCGTTAGATACCCGCTGCACCTGCTATGTTGCACGTGGGGAGGCCTCATCTAGTGCACATAAGGCCGCAGCACACTAATAAGTGTGGCGATACAGCGCGTATCATTACGCCACAAAGGGCAGGCTTTGTATCGCCTATGCTTCGAGCATTATCTCGCTCTTCAGATTACTGCTGCCGTTAGATACACACTGCACCTGCTATGTTACACGTGTGGCCACATCTAGTGCACATAAGGCCGCAGTACACTAATAAGTGCGGCGATACAGCGTGTATCATTACGCCACAAAGGGCAGGACGCTTTGTATCGGCGCCTATCGCCTGCTTCGAGCATTATCTCGCTCTTCAGATTACTGCTGCCGTTAGATAGGTGTGGGATTAACACATCCTTCTTTTGAATGTTTTGGGTGTATGTTAAAGGGAATGATTAAGTTTTTTAAAGCATTTTTATCAGTATTTGTTTTACTAAACATAGTTTTGTTAGTAACTAGTAACAGTATCATTAAAATATTAAATTGTATTCAACGGTCATCTTAGCTATAGGTAGACCAATATAAGAATTATAAAAACTTATTTGTTTTAGTACTAGCGAATAGAATTATAATACATAAATGAAGTTGTAATTGGCCAAGATTCTTTGGCTCCATAATCAAGATTTCGGGCAATATTATTCATACTTACATAAAAACATACAAACATTCAATCGCCCGGACATCTCGACTCAGAGACCTCGCTTTGCTGATTCAAAAAAGTTACCAAAGTTCTATATGATGCTTCATTGTAGTACCAAAAATAAATGGTGCATGTACCGAACGAAATAATATTTATATTTCCGTCTGTCGTTGTATCGTTACCATAGAGATATCTTACCACCCCTGCAGAGGGTGTTTTTTGCTTGATTTTCTCCAATTTACGCACTCGCGTCAGCGTCCGACTATGATTGCGTCAAACGAGATGAGTGCCGCGTTATTTTGATCTGTGTTTATTTGTTTATTATCTGCTCTATTATTTTTTTGGTTTTTTTTTCTTCCGTTATTAATACTAGATGCTCGCTCCGGCAGCGTTGTAAAGATTGGATAAAGCATACTCCAGATATCCTCGCACAAGTATTCACCTTCCTCTATCTTCGGTACCCCCCTACCGATTTTGCTTATTTCCGAACTCAATATTTTCATTTATCTTAACTAAAAACAATATTGATTTGTACATAAAAACACTTCACTAGTTCCACATTTGTATATTTTCTACACTATATCAAATGTGGAACTAGTAAAGTGTTTTTATGTACAAATCAATCAAGATGCAGTTCCATCAAGAGTTAACAAAACAAAATATAAATTATCTAAAAAACAATACTCAAGTTAACGTCGAACAAAGTTTTCATACTTACATACAAATATACAATCGCCATCGCAAATAATATTCAAATTTTTGCATAAGTCGAAGAAATGTATGAATAGATTAAATATAATATTACTAATAATTATTGTATGCATTGATGTTTTACACAATAAATAACGGAGTCTATATATAAAATTGAAAGATCTTACATGAAAATATGTAATTTGAGTTTAATACATCGTTATTTTGTAAGTAATAAATTGATAACTAATTTATTCATCAAAAAAATGACCCACGAGGCTGTACATCCTTATTGTTTTCTTTTTAATTAAGTACGAATAGATATCACAATTCTATCATTTTAAAGGGGAAATAGTGGGGTGATACAGAAAGAGGGAAAAACGCCGCGGGTGACAAATAGTAAGTAATATATCTTGGAGGAATCACATCTGCTCACCCTTGAGTTCATAATTGCGACTCAGGTGGAATCTGTTACTGGGGGAACGATTGGTCAATGGTAAGTAAAAATTGTTTTATCTGTCCGACTACTATTGACATGTGTGAAAAGAATAAGTAATTTTTCATGTGGTACTATTGTAGGTACTTGATAAATAAAAAAATAAATAAATATTCCTGGACATTTAACACAACGCCATCTAGTCCCAAACTAAGCAAAACTTGTACTATGGAAACTAGATTACTGAGAGACATATTTAAACACACGTTTTTTTTATACATACTATAGATAAATTAACACCTAGACAGTAGAATATTATAATGTTCATCATATGATAATTTTCTATCGTTGGGTATCGAACCGCCACACTCCGGCGCAATAGACCATTTCTGTAACCACTCGGGTCTTCTAAGTTAATAATTCTAATTATGTTTTGATAATTTGTTCCATCAAAGCCGAAGAGTTCTTTAAAGATGAAGCAATTTCTTACGAGCTGATGACATGAAATAATTAAATAAAAATGCAATTTTTATTTAAAACCAGCACTTTATATTCAAACCTATCGTGCGTATGGATTATAAACAGACAATTATACGGCGATTCATACCAATGTAGACAAGTTATCATACACTTCAAAAGCGTTCTTTAACGAATTCATTAAAATATGCCATAAATCGATACTCGTTGAATGGGACCCCTTTATGTCAAAGCTAGGATTACGTGTTGATCGGCGCGAGTGCCAATTAATATGCCTAAACCTTTATGCCTTGCTATTGATATGAACCCAGTTATTCTGTTTGCAAAAGGTTGTTTGATATAGTTGCATACTTTTGCAAAGAATATACTGGGTGCGGACGACGGAATCTCTTTAATTGAAACTGCAAACTGTACGTATCAAAGCAATGCTTTATACGAAATTTCAATTCAATCTTTTAATTATTTAGACACATAAAATTAAATTTATTTTATGAATTTTCGTACTTCCCTCAAGTGGCGTTAAAATTCCAACCTATATCGTGAAATTTAACGGTTTTTAAAGGACAGAAGAGTCTACCAGTCTCGTATTATAGATAAATAATTTATTTATCTTAGGTGTTATTTTAAAAGTTATTACGTGTTGATCGGCGACGTGAGTGCCAATTAATGTGCCTAAACCTTTATGCCTTGCTATTGGTATGATACCAGTTATTCTGTTTGCGAAAGGTGTGTTATATAATTCCATATTTTTCAACAATATACTGGGCGGAATTTTGTAAAGCTACCTAAAAAGTACTCTTAATACTGTAGGTATACAATTTTACTTATGTTCCGATTTCAGTGAGTCCAGAATTGTTTAGAGACGAATTGTGCTAACCTCTCACTTAAGAAGTTCCTCCCAGGAAAATGGCTTTTTCCGTACGAAGACACGGAGGCCTGTATTCCCACTCCATTCCTTATCTCTCCTGTAATATAATAAGAAACATTTTCCTTTCCTCCATTCCTCTATCCTCCTCGCTCAAGCTGGTAATGCGACAGTCGTTGTTTTTTGTGTTCAAGCCCAAGCCGAGGTTCATGATCCTTTCAAAGCGGAACGCTCTTATTTCTAGCCTAGGCGAACCTTCAATTTGCTTCAAATGTCTGCATTAAACTGTACAAGACCTTCTGGCTAACTGTGAGAATCACTTCATAAAAAAATAAGTTCATGGGCTACGGTAGTCACTTAATATTAGATGAACAGCATGTTCTATTGCCTAATATACTAGGTGTAAAAATACCCCAACATGGTCGCTAAAAACATTAATTACGGTCGTTTCGCTTACATGAGGAACCTTTATCCCGTCAATTTCGCGAATCCAGCTATCGTTCATTTTAATTGATAAATTGATTTGCGTATTATGTGGACGTTAATATCCGTTCATTTTCATTGGAAAAATTACCTGAAAATGTCAGAACATTGGTATTAAAATATTCAATCAATTCAATCAATCGATTCATATGTCTCGTAGTAAATGAAACACTAATATTTTAGACAAGGAATTAAGAATTTTTAAGATGCATGTACCCTTATTTTTCGCCATACTACTGTCCTAGAGATCATATTTCACCCACGTTTTGCTATATTTTAGAGGTTAGCAAATCACAACCTGTATAACTATTCTTTATCACATCAAATATGATACGCGTGGTCCCGAGGTTGCTTGTTTATAAAATTAGTAAAAAAATATATAAATTTTTTCACTTCGTTATTCACATATTAATGTACTTTAAATGTAAAGGAATTTGTCAACTAAATACGCAAATACGTAGAGGCATCAATAAAAATGAAAGTTATTAGCCAACCCCAAAATGTTTCCCGCCAAATTGATTCGTAAGCATCATTTGAGGTCCAACATGGCGGTCCTTTTTCAGTGTTATGAAATAATTACTCTGCTCGGATTTATTAATGTCTGTATCAATATTTGCATGTTTGTTGATTTTGTTTTGGACGTACCGGATTTTGTTATTAAAACATTTTTCAGTGGGTGTAAATAAATGTTCGTTTTGATTACTGGTATTCAAAATATTAGCAATTTTATTATGGAAATTCTTGTTCATTTGCAAATGTTTATTTTTAAAAACTCACTTGAAATATGTTTAATTTTGTAAATGTATTTTTACATATGAAACATTTGATAGGCAACTATTGTCCGATTAAGACAGCTACGATTTCGAAAATTTATTTATTTAAGTCATTGTATTTTTGATAAATGGTCTATCGAAATGAAATTTAGCAAAAGTTCAAG
Source organism: Phoebis sennae (assembly GCA_001586405.1). NCBI lineage: Eukaryota > Metazoa > Arthropoda > Insecta > Lepidoptera > Pieridae > Phoebis > Phoebis sennae. Next base: position 256,261 of record LQNK01000798.1, on the reverse strand, counting down.
CCTTATAATATGGATAATATCTTTGATTTCCGTAGATATGTAGTCGACGGATTTTCTATACAGGGATATAAAGAGCTTAAAAATAATAGAAATTGTAAAAAGAAAAAGAAGAAAAAGAGGGCTGACAGGCTTGCGTTTAGGCCAATATACGAATTAACGACTATAAATTATTTTTTAATGTAGATTTGTATAGAAGTATGTATTAGCATGTCTTTCAGTTATCTAGTTTCCATATTTTGCTTAGTTTGGGACTAAATGGAGTAGTGTTATATATTTATTTGTTTAAAATGCAACAATATATATAAGTACCTAAAGAAATGTGGCATGATTCTTTAGGTACTTATAACCCGTTGCGAGTCTAACTCAATTCTCGCCGAAACAATGCTCAGTGATTAATGTTGTATGCATGAATTAATTAAAAATTGCATCACTCATCCTCAGCGTACACACAGACGTCTATTTTATATAGAGATTAATCGCTTACAGCGTTTAGGATAGATTAACAAATCGCCCTTGCTAGGGGAGGCTTATCGAGTTACCGCGATGGCGCGATGAAATGCTGGTGGAAGTATGTATAAGGGTTCATTTCGAGTTCCCTATCTTTAAATTTAAATTTATTTATTTATTTTTTTATTTTTTCTGTTTATACTTCTGTCTGTCTTTCTTATGTATTGTGTGTTGTGTACCTTTATCCTGAATAAATTTCTTATCTATCTATCTATTTAAAAAATAGCAAAAATAATACATTTTGTTCTTTTCATGTATGACTCTTTTGTCTATGTCTGTCAAATGTATCCATTTTGAGATAAAAGTAGCATCATCCAAACCTTAAAAAGGCTTATTGGATTATAATCGATCTTTGTACAATAATTAAGATGTTACACTGTAAAAAAGGAAATTTTACAAAATTTATTAAATAAATCGAGTGCCTTATAACATTCGGGTATGAAACATATTTTTCTGATTCTAGTGACATAAAATACGTTTTAAATTCATTATTAAACTTAGCCTTTCCTTAGTGTCTTAAGGTACAAATATGAATTATATTACATTGTAATTATAATGTATCGAAATTTTGTGCTTACAAAGATTATTATTATTTATTTCTTATTTAAATATCCTTTGAACAATTTACACGCAAGAAAAGAGGCTATTCAAATGACCCTCTGTGATGAAATTCTGTTCTTTATCCTAATCGCGGATGCCAAAAAACTGTCATCACAAGTCAACGTCAAACACAGCCAGCTATAATTGGGGGAACAATCAACTTAATTAAACAGTCGCAATTTAAACATCCGTAGAATCTTGAGAGTAATATCTGTCAGTAAATATCACAACACGTAGGATAAATACTTATTATTAAAGCTTTCCGCGGTTTCGGTCGCGAGGACTATAAAATTTTGTTCTATGTGAATTTTCTAACAAAAGACGGTGTGAATTTTTTTACGATTTAGAAGCGTATGTCTCGTTAGTCGTTTACATAAGCCAAAAACATCAAACATGACATCAAAAAGTATAATCTTGTGTTTGTTTTAACGCGAGTACTTTCCATATTAAATAAAATACTTTTTAAAGACCACGCTCGCTGTAAAGTGCTCGAAACGTCGGGTTACTAATAATGTAAAATAATGTATAATAAACCGCGTTTAAAACATTTTATTTTATATGACATCAATTGATGATATATTCGCCGAATTATTTTTTTGCATCCCCTGAAAGAAAAGTTATCTTTTATATCGATCTATCATAATATAAAAATTTGCTGAAATCTTCCATCTATGACGAGATAAATTTTTGACGCACAGGACTGCCAAGGAGACAAATAAACTCTCTTGAACGTGGTTGGAATTACGCACCGTCTAAGCATTTTACAGACACCACACTAACTAGAATTTCTTAGACTTCTACTATTTTTATGTCCTATAAAGCAATGGAACATTTGAGTAACTCGCTTTCGTACATACTATGCTAGAAACCTTGAATCTTTTAAAGGAACCGCATCAAAATCTTTTGCGTTGTTTTAAAGAAAGCATATATAGGGAAAGACAGCAAGAAGCGACATCTACATGTAGTGATGACTTCCATGAATAACAACAACAATGGACTGTACATTGCTGGATTTAAAGAAGTACAACTAGAGAAACCAAGCTTATTATAAAATTAATTATGAACATTATTAGAGCACCAGAATAAATAGTATTAGAAAATTTAACAGTAGTTATTTTTTATTTTACATAATTATTATAATATTTAAGTGCTTCTCATACAACTGATAGTATTAGAATAATAAAAACTTTGAGCAAATGTGAACTCATTTTGATGCTAATTAAGATAAAATCTTAATTATTTTGTTTACGATAGTTTTGTTCATCAGTAAAAAGTATAATACGGTGAAAATGTACTCTCCATACTGTCAAAAATGTATATTACTGTATCTTTCCCAGTTCTTATAAAAAGAAAACGAGTCGCTTTACTTACGGACAAAACAATATCCTGCTATGCTAGGCGTAGATCTAGAGGGTATTTTTATTAAACGTGGCGTTAACATAACAACCAAAACATGGTTCCAATTGGTTGATTATAACCGTTATTAAAACGATCGCAACTATTATACTATAACTCGCTCCGTCTAGGAACCTAGCCTTAGGCAGTACGCTTAAAAGCGCATGTCAGATGTACTTTCGCGAAACATCAGTGTTAGTAAAACTGTCAACGTTGACAAAACGAATAAAAGGTGCTGTTGAGTACAGTTTAGGTTCCCGACCCGGTTCCCAAAACAGTCGCTTTTCACGAAATTCACGAAATTTCACGGGATTTTAACTGTATGGTACACAGAAATGATAGCGCAATTTGCTATGGAAGATTTTTTGAAACTAGTCTGCGTAAACCGCGTTTTTAATCTCGTAACCTAATTAGTGCTTTGCCCTTTTTTACGTTTTTGCTTTGTGGACAAACTATAGCTTTTACCCGCGACTTTGAGTTGATAAAACATAAATATGTAACAAACATACATTCGATATTATAATATTAGTAACTATTTAACAATTAGAATATAAAATGAATGAAATTTGTAATTTAATAGATATAAGAAGATTTTTCTGGACTCAAATAGTCTGTTGAAATATATTTGTATTCTGAATCTGTATAATTGTTACAATCGCCCTAGCTCAAAGTTAGTAACAACTTAAGACAAGTTGACAGGGCTATTTGCTTAAAGTTTAATATTTCATTGACTAAAGCTATGCAACATTGTCATGCATTTTGGAATATTTATGCATATATTTTTTCATTATTTCATTAAGTTAAAAACTCGTTTGAATTCAATTATAATATGCACCATTTCTGGAAGCAACTGTATGCTTAAATAATTATTTTTTGTTTGACCCTTTCTCGCAAAACAGATATGAATTAATGACGTCATAATTATAATGTTACATTATACTAGCCGCGCCCCGCGGTTTCACCAACTGATCTAACTAACTATGTATATACCAAGTTTAATAATAATCGTTTCAGCAGTTTTTGTTTGTTTAGAAAAAGTAACAAACACACATCCATACATACATACAACTATCACATTTGTAATCTTATTAAGATTTCCTGCGTCCAATTTTAAATAATTTTTTTTAATTTCGTATTTATCTAGTTATTGAAACATTATTTTAGTTAATTATTTTCTGATTAGCCTAATTCAAAATAGTTCATTCAAAAAATATTGTCAACACTCAACCCTTGTTCATAATTACAAATTGTATTGTATACTATTAGCTCAATTTCGTTCATTGAACATTGTAATCCAACAAAAGAACGTTGTAAAACAAAACAATTTCAGAGTAACAAATTTAGGTAACCGCAGCCTAGATCTAGGAAGCGTTGTTTAATATCTAGCCGAATGTTCTCTAAATATTTCAGTACACTACCCAATGGGGCTTCTAAACGAGCGACTTTTGTGTAGCGCGTAAAGGCATAAGCCATCTATGAAGATGAACGATGTCTTTATATCATTAAGGAAAAACGTATACTTTACTTAAACTATTGATGCAACGTTCGTACAATCAACGTAAAAACAACTTAAAACGTTCATCCTTAGTAAAGATTAGGGATGAACCTTTGTATTTTATAAGAATAGATTATCGGAATTAATATAATCAAGGGTAATTACGTCTTACCTGTGAAACTCCAATATCTTTCCAACCTTTTGGTTGTGCAAATACCTACAATTTAGTCTTATTTAATGTCTTAATGTTATCTAAGGAGTGATTAGTGCCTAACAGGTATCCAATATTCACTTCAGGATTTGAGAAACATTAAACAGCAGTGACATTTTTAATACACGATGTTTGCTATAAATGAAAATATTATTAGAGAATTAATGCCTTTAAATATAGAAGTAAGCACCGGTACTATTTATGTTTGTGATTTAGATATATTTCCGTGATACGACTATACATCATAGTATTTTCTTTTGTTCTAACGCGTAAATAAAATACATTTTAAAGGATTTAAACGCGGTTAATAGTAATGTAAAATACTGTATAATAAACCGCTTAAAAATCCTTTATTTTTTTTTATTTCAACCATATATTAGTTACAAAGCTTATGAATATCGCTAGTTTAAGCGCCCCACCAGTGAGAATTTTCTCTTCGAAATACGTACCTTTATTGCTGATGTTACATTTTTGATCCTTGCGGTTTTATCTTTTTAGTGTTCGCCTGGGTGGCAAGTTTAACGTGCATGATGTAATTTACGGGTAGATATGGAATAATATATTGACGTATATCGAAGCATACGTACTCTATGATCTAGAAGCGTGTGTTGTGCTTGTACTATGACAAAGTACGTGTTACGTTGAATTAAATATAAGTAAAATCAGTCGAAAATACATTTAATATTTTTAAAAAATTTAAATGTATTTTTCGACTGATTTTCTATATTGTATGAATTATATAATTGTATTATATATTTATATAGTTTCACAATAAAATAACAATTTTATTGTGAAACTTGCTCCCACGACACAGGGAAACCTAGTGTGGGAGCAAGTAATGCTATATAATGTATCATCTTATTATAATAAATTATTGTTATTCTTATTTATTTTTGAGACGATGAAACTACATATTATGTTAGTTGTCAGTGAAAACTATTAATCGATACTAAAGTTTAGTTTGGCTATTTAAGTTTAAAATAACTGCGCTAAATGACTCGATTGGCGCAAAGACTATAGCATTGGCTATTGCGCTAGAGGGTGTGGGTTCGAACCCCACGAGAAGAAAATTATGATGTGACAAACATTGTTATTTTCTACTATGTTGATTTATCTATAGTATGAATGTTTTTACAAAAAAAAATATGTTTAAATTTGTTTGTGAGTTGTCTAGTTTCCATAAAAAATTTTGCTTAGTTTGGGACTAGATGGCGATGTGAATGTCCTTGAATATTTAATTCGAAAATGGCGTTCATATACATAATTTACTTTTAAATACCACACATCATTTTTGGCCAGTCCCAAAAACATGGAACTAGTTAATAAAAATTAGTATCTATCACCCCGAACATTACAAACAACGAAACGCACTCCAACGTTGGAAAAAGTCATTATATCAATACAGCAATTTTAATACCATACATTTAATAATTACACCGCCATTTTTGTAATAAATGCATATAAAATGGATCTAACAGCTGGCGTGCACGCCCGACTGCTTCAAAATGATCACAGGTGTGAAATTCAATGTAACAAAAATATTTCGCATTTTATCCCGTAAAGATATTATGAAGGTATCCCCTGGGATATAGTGTCTGCTGTGATGACCCTTTCTGCTAACAAATGAGAATATGATTTATAATGTATTTTTGCTATTAAGGAATATTAGATCGTAGGGTGAAATATTAATCTGCTTTAAAAGGATTGTTTCAGTTGAAGTTTTTATTATGAATGCATGGAGTTTGATAGTAAAACCTTTTTTACATTTTGTGTTTATTTATGTAGCTATGTATGTATTATTCGCTTAGTGTAGTGAGTATTAACCAAAAGGAGTAGGTTCGATCTGAACTGGTAGACTATGATGTATTTAAAATTGTAGATCGATCGAAAATTCTTTTTTGCTTATATGAGAGGAGAACTTAATGCTTAATGCATTTTCTACCAGTTATCCTTTGGAAGTGTGGTGAGTGTACGGGTATTACAGAGAGAAAAAAATTGTAATTGAATGTAAAAAATATTTTTTTCATTTTTATCCCGTAATAAAGGTATCCAAGGTAATAAGGGAGATATTGTGTCTGCTGTGATGACTCGTAAGCATTTTAGAGGATTTCGGTAATATCTTAAATTAAACCGGTTAATTAAATTTTATATACGCGTTGTAAAACAAACAATCCCTTTTTTTCTTTTCCCATGAACAGAAAAGCAATTTCATTAAAGAAAAACAGTGAATATCCATTTTAAACGAGTAGAACCAATCGAAACTAATTAGAACTCTGGAATTTGTAGGTCAGTGAATGCGTTTTAGGATTCCTCGTAAATACAAAGTTTAGTGCTGGTGAGACTGATGTGAAGTTTGTACTGCTTCTCGTGATAGGAGAATTTTCGAATTAAACATTTTTGAGGATTTTTTAGATAATAAAATTAAAACTATGTTATCGGCAGTTTCTTTTATGAATAAATTGGTATAAATTGATGACGTTTGGATAAATATTAAACAATAACTTTTTTTATGAATTGATATTCCAGGAACATTCAATCTATGTTCTTCTACTTGTGTACACATACAAGTAGAATTTTCTAATGAAGCAGTTTTAAGGCATTTTTTAATAATAAGAAAATTGAAACTATGTTAATAGCGCCAGTTTTTGATGAATTGATGACCGTTGGATAAATATTAAACTTACGTTTTTTAGGAATTTATATGCCTGGAACATAGTCAATCTACACATACAAACTTTAAACATATAAAGACCAAAATAATTTATTTTTCTTTATTTAAAGTCTACTAGAAACTTCTGTAAAAAGTAAAAAAAATGTTCATGAACATAATTTTGGGAAAGTAAATAATTCATAAGTGAAGGTTTTTTAATTATATTACTTTAGTAATTTTTATGGCACAAGGAAAGGAGGAAAATTTGGATGTTTGTATCTAAATCATACCGCAACTACTGAACGGATTTTGATGAAATATCGTATATAGATCGGCTAATAGCTGGATTAGATGAGAGGATAATTTTTATTTAACAATAGACGTCAAAATTAATGTGAGCGAAGCGAACATTTCGTAACCAATATATCTTTTTTTCAATAAGAATTAAAAGGCAAAATAAATATGATGTATTGGAAAAATATAGACAATCTCTTACTATAGAAACTTTTCAAAGTGGGTTAGACTTCAATCGATGCCACTTAAATTATTGTTTCCTTTAAACGATTGCAGCTTCCGAGTAAATAATCAACTTATTGAGTACTGATTTAGTGGGTCAAAGGTTATCATGCTAATATTATACATGTGAAAGTTTGTTTGTTACTCTTTCACGCAAACTACTGAACTGACTACGATGGAACTTGGTAAACATGTATGCGTGTGGCGACGGGTTAGAATATATGTGTCGCCACCCCATTTCTACCCGTGGATGTCGTAAGAGGTGAGAGGGTAATTCTGCTGCATAACATCTGCAGCAATAAAAGAGTGGGAGCCGAGCACCGGTGCAATTACCACCTCCCCAGCAGAAGACCGGCGTGAAGCAGTATTACACTGTGTTTCGTACGGTGAGCGCGTGTCCGGGGGCCTGCTATAACATAAAAAAAAGATGTAGGTTCAAAATAGCATATAGGCTACTTTAAATCCTGGAGTTGCAACGGAATCAGAAGTTGCGCAGGTAAAAACAAAGACAAATATTATTTAACAGCCTTGTCTTAAAATGTTACGGTCGGCGTAATTATACGTTAACTGACTTCGAGATGTTATTTTCTGTATTATTATTAAATTAATAATTTATTAGGTTCATGTAAAACCATAAAAGTAAATAAGCTCAACTTTCAAGTCTTTAAGATAAAACATTAATTCGAATTGAATTTTTGACTGCTCGGTTGGCGCAGTGGAGTGGACGTCTGTGTCTATTGCGCCAGAGGGTGTGGGTTCGAAAATTATCATGTGACGAACATTGTAATTTTCTACTGTCTGAGTGTTAATATATGTATAATATGTACGTATTTACAAAAAGTGTTAAGTATGTCTATCAGTTATCTAGTTTCCATAGTACAAGCTTTGCTTAGCTTGGGACTAGATGGCGTTGTGTTAAATGTCCGAGAATATTTATATTTATTTATAATTTACCGTGTAACTGGCATATCATTTTATTTACCCTTAGTGTTGCGTTAATAAAAGCAAGTAGTTCAATGACCTTTTATTTACTCATATTTATCAGTAGGAAGAAATTAGTAAGCACATATAGGGGAAGTTTTCTTTCGCAAGCGTGAAAAACTTAGTCATAACAGATCAATAACTAATATTAATCTTGTGAACAGATGCGCCATAGTTTTCTGCCTAAGTGTTTTAATTAATATATTATGCTGAATATAGCCTTTTTGCCACACTTAGCTTTTTTTTAACAAAATTGTTGTATTTTTTTATCTGGTGAAGGCAATAAAGTGATTTTAATTCATTTATATTATATTTAATTAGTAGTTGTCTTCGTTTATAAGAAGAAATGTCAAAAGAAATATTGAAATTATAACATAAGGAGTCCATTCAAAGTGTATTCAGTGTTAATAAAAAAAATAAGACGTAAGTTTCAGTTTATGGCATAAGTAATTTGAAAATAGCTACTCTGATGTATACAAACAAAAATTAAATGAATAACAATTTAAGATAGAAAATTTCGTGCCAATGAAAATAATAGCTTTCTTTTTTTATTATTGCTAGCTTTTTGTAAGTGTATTCTGAAATAAATGTTTTTTTCTTTCTTTTTCTAAAGGATTTTATTTAACGTTTTAATATAATATGAGCAAGAAAATGCTACCGTTCTAAGTTAACTTAATGGAGTGAATTTTTCTCTAGAAAAGCTTTCTCAAAAATCATTAATCCTTTCCTTATCTTTTCTATTGATGCTAACAAAGCACCTACGTCTACTTGCTGGTGTTAAATCATTCAAGTCTAGTTACTCTATATCACATACCCTTTGCTCCACCTAAAATAGCTAGAAGTTTATTTACATTAAAATATAATAATAATAATAGCTCCCCTGACCGATTTCGGCCATGGTGGCCAATCTCAACCGAAACTAGCCAGCTGCGCAGGAGATATTATAGTGCACAAGTGTACGCGCGAACACAGGTGCACTCTCTATTCCTTCACTCTCATAACCCGATGGGACGGCAGACCGACACGACCGGAGAGAGATCAGGCGCAGGACCGACGACTTTACGTGCTCTCCGAGGCACGGGGGTGTTCCAACACCGCCAACTTCCAAACTCAGGACTGTTACTGAAATTTCTTTGTCATAATCTCAATAACATTTTTTTGTCCCACCCGGGATTCGAACCCGAGACCACTCGATCAGAGATGCAAACACTAGACCAACGAGGCAGATTAAAATTATATTATAAATGGCTCATACAATCGTCATATACAAAATAATCTTTGTACAATGACAACCAAGCAAAACAAAAACAGTCCATAATTGATTGACGACCAGATTACTGCGAGCGACGGAGGGGCACCGCTAATTCCCTATTTGTTATAATTATTTGTACACTATTTGTGTTCGGGATATTACATATTTGTTTAACTGTTTAATTATTGAATAAGCAAATGTAGTATTTTCTATTGTTTATTTGAACGCGAGTACCTTCCATATTTTATAAAATATTTTTTAAAGGACTTAAACGCCGTTTATTTTACAAGTATAACGTAGCATAATATAGCCTATGTCACTCATAGAAGATGCAAGTTTCCAATAGTGAAAGTATTTATGAAATTGGTCCAGTAGTTTTGATGAGGAAATATTACAAACATACATACAAAAACACGGATGTACAGTTACAGTTACAGTATTATTAAAGTCAAGGACCATTAGCCACACATCTTTTTTTGCAGTAATTAGCTATCCGTTATTCCATTCATTTAGATCAATGTAGCTTAATTCAAATATTACCGTGAAACAAACTTTATAATAATAGGAAACGCAACTTATTTCAACATATTTTACGACTTTTCAAGGAATCTTTTTCAATTGCAAGGAATAAAGTTTTCAACGGTAATAAACATATGGGACAGAAGAAATGTATTTCGTTACAAAGCGAACAGAACAAGTAAATACACACAAGTTTCAAGACCTTTCATTTGATACCACACTCGGCTATAATCATATGAAAATCGACTATTTGACCTCCCCCCCCCGTCTATTATCGTTACCGATTTCACTCATCTTCGAACTCGACATTTTCGTTTATCTAAACTATCCGCTTATGAAATTTTATCAAGATCGGATAAACGATACTCCAGTTATCGTTGGACAAAGTTTTTTATACTTACATAGAAACATACAAACAGACAATCATACTCTCAGCCATCTCGGTTGTGAGACAAATGATATTTAAGTGAAAATCTTTCAAGAAAATAGCACTACAACTTTAAAAATAAAATATTAGATTGGACCGTGTAATAAAATGAAGAATGACTGGGCTATCAAAGTATCCCCTTTAACTGCCAGACAGTGGATATTTTATTTCATACACCTATCATTTCACCCTTTTCATCTTACATGGTTGGAAAGGGACAGAAGAGTCTGGTATCATAAATCAGATGACACGAAAATGGCTACCCCATTGATAGATCTTAACGTATTCAATATCTTTGATACTGTCTGAGTTATGTGATGATATGATCTGAAAAGGGCTAGTTATGGAGTCAGTAAGGTTATCAATGTGTAGGTGAATAGACAGTTTTCTTAGTACGGAAAAATATTAGTGTCAAAAGATTTTTTATGATTGAAAAAATGTTGGAATAAGGTTAAAAAATTAAATTTAATATTTGCGTTTTTTCATTGTTTACATTATATGTTACGTAATATTTACCCATAAATTAAAAACAATTGAAAATTTGATGGAAATGTTTTAATAATGCATAATATTCATCATTATTGGATGAAAGGTCTTGAAAATTAGCAAGACCTAATATACCTCGAAATTTATCCATCTCCATTAAGGATTCTGTATTAGTGGGTAGTAACAACTGATTGTCTTGAGTGGCGTGAGCGTTCTCTATTAAAAATACTATTATTTTTGCTATCTCCCGATCACAATGCAAGCGATGTTTACCATTTCAGTACTAAAATATTGGCTTAAAACGATTGCGTAATTGAATTAAATTCCTTACAATCCCCATCATGAATAGTCCAAAGTTACGTGAAGATTTTGAAATTACCACTAGATTCGTCACAGACACGTCGTGTTTTTACACAAACCCCTTCGGGCACCAGAAAACCTAATAGATATATAGATCTAAAATATATAACTGTAACCTATAAAAATCTTTGTGAGGGAAATAAATTATTATTATTTGATTTGATTTGATTTTGTAATTACTCAAAATGTGACGAGCAGTTGTGGTGGTAGCAAGAGCCGTTAAAATGTGTCCGATATAGCACATAAAGTGGGAGGACTGCTCGACCGTAAACCAAACCGCTGAGAATAATTAATTAATAGATATGCCATTTAATCTTATACTTTTTACCTGAAAAAGATATTCATTTTTGTGACTTTTATTTTCTGAAAGAGTAATTTCAGCAAAGAAATAATCTTTTCCTTCTGGTATTATGACAAAAATAATTTAAAGTACAGTTTACTATAAATGATTAAAGAACTTTTTATTTGTGTGGACATAAAATTGTCTGCTGCTTTAAAAAATCATCAGATATGTTTAGGAGAGCTAGCTGTTATTTGACGAAATTTATATAAAAACTAGCCGCACCCCAGGGCTTTGCTCCCGTGGGAATATCGGGATGTTATATAGCCTATAGCTTTCTTTGAAAAATGGGCTATCTAACACTAAAAAAATTTTTCGAATCGGACCAGTACTTCCTGAGATTAGCGCGTTCAAACAAACAAGTTCTTCAGCTTTATAATATTAGTATAGATATGACTAGCAAATAAGCAATTGTGCAAGTAGCAGAAGCCGTTAAAGGTATAATGTCTGTCCGCTCGACGACTGTGAACCAAACCGATGAGAATATTTAATTAATAGATATGCCATTTAATCTTTTACTTTTTACCTCAAAAGATAAATTAATTTTTGTGACCTATGATTTCTGAAAGAGTAATTTCAGCGAAAAAATAATCTTTTAATAATATAATAATAATAATCAATTTATTTCAGGCTGCTTGCCAATATTTGTTAGTAATTACAAAATATCTTAGAAAATAGGGTTAGTAGCTTTACATGTTATTATTTTTACATTTCAGTTTGATCATCCAAATGTGACAAAATTTATTGAAATATATATCATTACATACACATATTACATTATTAACATTTTTATTTATCCTATCCCTAATGGAAAAGATCTTCTTTCTCATGACAGCATAAAAATCATCTACTCTATACAAAGCAAACATTTTGGAAGCACTGCAGTATCGTGGCAACCCCATGAGCATACGGAATGCATTATTGTACTGTACTCTTAAACAATTTATAGCCTTTCTTGTGTAATCCAACCATAGTTTTCCAGTGTAAAAAGATTGACAATATGAAGTAAAGAGCAGTTTTTTAACATTTTTACTGCATTTTTGAAACCGTCTTATTATCATGTTCGATCGAACCGCCAGAGACCGTCTCTCTCGTTCAATATCACTATCATCCTGTAGGGTACTGGTGACAACATGTCCTAGATATTTAAATTTGTCTACAATTTTTAACTGTGATCCATTGACCGAAATAGGCGGAATGGCATCAGGTCCTTTACCCGATCGGAAGACCATTAAATTGCTTTTCTTTTCATTATATACCAAACCATGTTCCACTGCATACCTTTGACATATATCCACCAGCACTCTAAGGCCCCTGATCGAAGGACTTAAGAGGACCATGTCATCAGCGTAACTTAAATTGTTAAAATTAAAACCGCCGATATGACATCCGACGTGGACCTCGCTAAGCTCCTCGATCAGGCTGTTCACATAAAGATTAAACAGCAAGGGAGATGAAAGCCCCCCCTGCCTTACACCACATTTCAGAGCATACGGATCAGAGTAAGAAGACTGCCATTTTACCCTGTTCAATTGATTTTTGTACCAAAATTGTAAAATGCGGATGATACATTCTGGCACTCCTACTGTGGATAGCTTGTTCCACAACTTGCCATACACAACCCTTTTGGGCATGTCTATTTTTTATGCTTTTATCTTTGTTCTATGTTAAATTACTACAATGGGTGTACAATAAAGTGTATTCATTACAACCTTTTCGTTCTGGTAATATGACTAAAATCATTTTAATAGCGGTTAATAATAAATGATTAAACAATGTTATAATATTTATGTGGACATAAAATTGTCTGCTATTTTAAAAACATCCATAGATATGATTGGCAGAGCTGTTGACAAAATTTATATAAAAACTAGCTGCGCCCCAGGGCTTCGCTCCCGTGGGAATATCGGGATGATATACAGCTTTACGCCACCTTCCCTTGAAAAATGGGCTATCTAACACTAAAAAAATTTTTCGAATCGGGCAAGTAGTTCCTGAGATTAGCGCGTTCAAACAAACATTCTCTATAATATAAGTATAAATATGACAAGCAAACCAGCAATTGTGGACCGCTCGCCGACCGTAAACCAAACCGCTGAGAATATTTAATGGGCAGATATTCATTAAATACTGTAGTTTTGAAATTTGACTCTTGAAGAAAAATCTGCCCTCTAATATAACGTGTCGGATTTGTATTTTAAACCTTAATTTACTATAAATACTCTTTTATTATATGTTACTAGCTCATTCGCGCGGCTTCGCTCCCGTATAAAATATAGCCTATATTACTCGTGGATAATGGTGAAAGAATTTTTAAAATCGGTCTAGAATTTTTAAGCCTATTCTTTACAACCAAACAAATAAACAAAGTTTTCCTCTTTATAATATTAGTGTAGGTTTATCACATAGGAATTAAGAAATTATTGGAAAGGTCAACAAATAATTTAATATCCGAGTGATTTTAGTTCTAACAAAGTCTATCAGACTATCCTTTATTAGTATTCAAACCTAATGTTGTTGGTTATTTGTTTGTAGATTAAAATTAAACATAACTCTCTTTAAAAATTCATTCTCACGAATCAAAGCACGTCTCTAATCAACATAATCTTTGACCACTAGATCCGATGCATTAATTTAATCATCACCTTTCATTACACTATAAAATGTGTCATAAAACTGCACTTTCCCTGGATCATATCGAGTTTTTTCGAGACCGTGTCGAGTAATAAAAGAAATCACTTAAAAGCACAGAGTTAGGGATGATTTCTTATACTTCGTGACACACGGATAGAGAGCAAATATTAGCTTTTAGAGAGAGCAAATATAATGAGCAAGTATTTTTAACGTTGAAGAGATTTTAAGAACGTAGTAGCTATTTCCACGAGACTTTTAAATAATAATGTACCTTTTTGTTACGTGTTAAGTCTAATATTACTGATTTATAAATTTTTATAACTTTATAAAAATGAATTTCGAAATTAAAGGAGGTACTGCATCGAGCATAGATGATTTATCTTCTTTAAAATCTAAAATTTATGTTAAGATAAAAAGTCTGGTTTCGTTTTTCGCAGTAAACATTAAAATAAAGGGGAAATTTGATCCACCCACAAACTATTTTTTTTTAAATTTGTTCCTAACATTTGTCATTCAATAATTCCTATATTATTTATTTAATTCGAATTGATAAGATCATACGAAAAAAAAATTGAAAATAGAAATAAAAATTTAAGAAAATCTATGTTGCTCAACTCAACGTGCAGTATTTTCCAAAGCGAGGGTGCAAAACAACAGGGTGCAATGAATGAAATCCTCGCCAGGGGTCGCCGGTTCGGTCCTAGGTTGTCGAATTGAAGATTAATACTCCTCCTTTGTGTTTCCTTGACAAATAGCGCGGGCCCGAACCGATGCATCATTATTTCGGATTATACACAACCTGAAAGATTTTTGAGTCTTGACAAACAATGGAAAAATGAAAATAATGCTGTTTGCTTGTAAAACTTGAGACGAAGGAGTTTTCACGGAAAAGTATGGTGATTTTTAACGTTTTTCAATATAAAAATTACCAGTATAGAATACAGTAACAGTTATTTTATTGGTCAAATATACAAAGAATGCATATCAATACGGAATGGCAAATGATCGTCTCCGCCCATGAATATAATAATCAAAGAAGTTCCTTGATCTAGTCAGGACTAATCTCAACTTTCTACTTCGCTCCTAATTTCCGATCATTATTTCTCTTCTTATCTCCTCACACTTCCTTTAAACCAGTAAGGCATCTATGACACTTTGATGTTGTAGATGTTCATGGGCTGCGGTCAGTCACTTAACATCAGGTAAACCGCATGTTATGCTTGTCTATTCTATGATAAAAAAACTCATGGTTACTTTTCCGTGCAAGTATTGCATTTATTTAACTCATCCACAGACACATTCAAACAAGCCTATATCATAATTTGTATTAAATAAAACTACTTCCTCTAAAATAAATGTGGAAATAGTGTAAAAAATAGTTTCAATTCCATAAAATATTATAAAACTACTTCCATTAGTCATCATCTTGCCGAAGTAAAATTCCTCTCTCAAAAATATCCAAAATCACATTTAACTCTCAAGATCCGAAACTGCCTTAAAGCAGCTAAGTGTAGTTAATGAAGTATCCGAATATTAACACTCAGTGGATAATTTGATTATGTTAAAATCATTAGAAGCGGAAAATCCTCCAGGACGCCACTTAACCTCATTACGTAATAAGTACCACTTATAGCTTTTAGACACTCCGTGTTGTAAGTGATAGGAATAATCTTAGATGTATGACGATTTACTATGCAGAAAGTGAAATTCTTTTTACAGGATTTTAAACGCAGTTTATTATACACTAGCTGATCCGCGCTGCTTCGCTCCCGTAGCATAATCTACACTAATATTATGCAGAGGAAATCTTTGTTTGTTTGGTTGTAATGAATAGGCTCAAAAACTACTGGACCGATTTTAATCAATACATATAATGTTATATATATATAGCCTATGTTACTCGTGGATAATGTAGATTTTGAATGCTGAAAGAATTTTTAAAATCGGTTCAGTAGTTTTTGAGCCTACCTTGACCACCACAGTTTTCCTATTTATAATATTAGTGTAGATTATTTTCAGGTGACAGTCAACCGTGACCACGTTCGCTGTAAAGTATTCGAAATTTCCAGTTAATAATAATTTATAATATACCGCATTTAAAATCCTTAAAAATATTTCTTTTAACATAAACGTTTTGACTTTGACTTTAACTTTAACTTTACATTCGTCATTGTGGCTAGATTTCACCGTTTATAATATAAACTGAGAACCGCAGTTTTATCTATGTAGTAGCGTAATTTAGAATTCTAATAGACCTACCTATTTCAAACAGAAATAACCTCTCAAATCCATCCGATTGTTTCAAAGATTAGTGCAATCAATAAATAAACAAACCTTTCCTTTTAAAATAAATTTGTATAACATGACATATTTATACATGTGGTCATTTTATGTCAATCAATGCAGCTGTCATATATGACGTGAAACAAAACATGACATGTACATAGGATGCGATGTTATTCCGAATTCTTTTCATTGTCATTGTTATACGTTTCACAATAAAACACAATATGGAATTGCTCCGCCTACTTAATATTAAAACAAACAGTGATAAAAAATAAAAGAATAAACAAAATTATAAATTGAATCGAAAAGGCAGTATATTCTCAAACTAGCCGGGCCTTATGATGTAATATAAACATTCCTATTAGACCTACTCGTATCTCTTTTCCATCATCTATTCTATATTAGTCTAAGATCCCAAATAAGCACGTTGAATTTTGCCATGAAAATTTTTCAAATGTACATTGGTACTACTCACAAAAAATCACCTTTTCTGTGTTGAGTTTTTTTTTTATAATGATTGTAATATGTTTAACTAAAGCATTAGATGACATCTAAATCCTAATGCCTAATGTTATCTGAGTTAAATGACAATTAAATAAATAAAATATAAATTTCACTGCATTGGCTATCAAATGCATTAAGCTCGTGATTCCTTGGAATCCTCGATTAAATAAATAATAAATATTCCTGGACATTTAACACAACGCTATCTAGTCCCAAACTAAGCAAAGCTTGTACTATGGATACCAGACAACTGATAGACATACTTAAACATACTTTTTTTTTGTAAATACATACATACCTACTATAAATAAATTAACACCCAGACATAAAAAATTACAATGTTTATCACATCATAATTTTCTGCTCGCTGGGATCGAACCCCTCCGGCGCAATAGACCATTGCTGAACCACTGCCCCAAACGGGTCGTCGATTAATAATAATACTAAATTAATACTTACATCTATTTTTTCGAGCCAACCAAAAAACGAACATCATTTAACAATCACCCGCATGCTTCACTTACACCAAAAAATTCCCACTTATACAAATACCATTAAATTAATATAAAATTATATCATGATAGGCGTGTATAATCCGATTCGCTTACGCTTGATAATTAATTTTGTTTCCTCGAAGCTGGGGCAGACCCCTTGACAAAATAATTCACGAACTAGGCTCCACCCTCACTCTGTTCCTTTAATTTATTCTACTCTATATGTTTCAATTCGTGATAAATATTTATCAGATTGACCCCAGCAATTAATATCTGTTATTCATTGCAATTTTGTCTGTAGCTTGTTATTACGTATTAGATATCGTGATGCATTTAATTGTTGTGTTATTATAAAGCTTAATTTCTTTGTGCATAGTTATATTTATAAGTTGGAACCGTCGTATCTATGAACTCCGATTTAGTTTACTTGTTACAATTGCATAAAAGAAAATTTAAAGAGAGTCGTTTGTATAAACAGATGTTAACATAATATTGTCTCATTTAAGAAAGGTATTGATAAAAAAATACATTGAATTTGAAAATCTTCATTTTTTTTCTCTACCATATTATTAGCATCACCTTTTGTAATTGGTATTTCTAGATCCCTACTTAGAAAAATTGGTAAAAGGTAAATCGTGCGTAGATCTTGAATTATATCGATAGGAGACCTTTTGAAAGACCTGTGACCTCTCCACTCCAAAAAATAAAGGTTAACGCCACTCTGCTTACTAATATTATGTCAGTTATATTGAGGGTACTTGCATTTCATATTTAAGAAAACTCTATACACAATGCATCACATTACAAAATATGAATTCTTATTAATATTGACCAATAATAACATTTAATTTTAATTTTCATGGAAAAAAATAACATTTCATACTTAGTATCATCCTGGGCGTATCATTAAAATAGGTCCCAATTTGATTTCAAATTGCAATATTTTTTTTGCTATAGAGAAAAACCATAACTTTTATACCATTTTGAAATTGGTATTAAATACAGAAGTTTTTAAGTTCACTGACCGTTTCAGTGTAGTACATTTTTTTTAAACCACACACTATCAAATCTGACCTCAAAATTTTACTCAATACTAAATTTGAAATAAATATTTTTTTTCTTCCGTTGTCTGATATTTCTATTAATATCTAATGCATGTATCCAAGAAAGCAACTCATCAAAAAAACTTAGTAAAAAAATTATGAAAAACAAATAAGAATTACGGCCACAGTAATATAAAACATTGGGCGAGGTCAACATTTTTGAAAAAACTACAATACCCTCGATATCTCAAAAACAGTGATATTTTTGTATAACCTATATTGGGTTTTTTTGATAGATTATTAGCTCAGCTATCATCCCCCAAGAGATGCTTCACTCATTACGGGACACCCTGTATAAAGGGACCATAAACTGTTTATAATTGTATTAAATACAATGACATATTGGTAGCCGATTAAAATAAAATAAAAATATACTTAGCTATAGCGTTTCACACAAAAGGGTCCTTACATAGAGCCTTGTGACCCCTCCACTTCGAATAATGGAGGTTAATCTAGTCCTTAATATATCAGCTAAGTTGAAGGCACTTATAACATGCGAGTTAAAATGGGAAGTTCGATCACTTCTCAGTTATCTATCATGTAAATTTTATATAATGTAACAAAGGTTATTCAAAATTAGTAATTTTTAATTTTTTTTAAGATGTACAATAAAGTATTTTATTTGTTTGTTATTAGTAGGAAATTTTAGGGAGGATGTAGAATTTTAATAACACAAAAGTAGAAATCCTTTTATAAGTCCTAAAACTATACTAAAGCTTTTTTAAACCTCAGAAAATCTATATTTTTTTAACTTCAAAATCATACAATAACTAATATTAATTACTTTGTATAAAAAACTATGTATAATGAGTTGTGTGTACCAATAATTCATTTTCTATTTCTATTTAGTCGTTACCATTTACATAAACAATACTGTCAAATATGAGGAAATTTTCAAAACGACGGAAAATTATAAGAATTGCGTCCAGTCCTTATAAAAGTTTTAATAAACTTCAAAAGCCTGAAATCGCTATCCTTATCGTTCTTTTGTGGACAAAGGACTCAGTAGCCGCTGATTGTATGCTAGTAAACTTGCCTGTTTTATATTTCAGCTTTAACGTTTTGGGGAACCTTTTTTGAACAGATTTTCAAATAATTTCTTTGCCTTTCTTACTTACTTTGAGACTTCTCTCAGACAGTATTTTTCGTCGACTTTTGGCAGTTCTCCTACACTAATATTACAAAGACTACACTTACACTACACTGATATTAAAGAGGAAAGATCTTAGTATGAATTGAATAGGCTCGAAACTACTTTGAAAAATTCGTCTACCATTTGAATATTACATTATACAGGAATAATATGGGATTCCAATGAAGGGTTCATCAGGATGAATATAATATTATAAAATTTTTCTACGGGAGCGAAGCCGCGCACAATACCTATAAAATCAAAGATTCGAGTTATGAATTCTTTTTTATTACCGGCTAAATATAATACAAAAAGCCTAGAGTTATTTTACGTCATCAGTAAAAGAACACAATGTTAATGAATTACTACATACTTTTCATTTAATTCAAAATCCAATTAGATTCAAAAATACTTGATAGAGTGTATTGTCACTTGTTTATGCATATTTAAATTACAATTAATACATTCGAATTTGCACTATTTCCACTTTTATCAAATTACGAGCCGTACCAAATCTGGGATTATAAGTAGCTTATATGTTATTCTGAATCCTTACCTAGTTTCACCAAAATCGGTTCAGTAGTTCTTGCGTAAAACAGTAACGAACAAATATTTTATAGTATCAAAACCGGTAATAAGATAAAATCTATACATATAATAAAACAGTAACCGAACCATTTCTGTACATTGGATATTTTTCAAAAAGAGTAAATGGTATGCAATATGTATGTTCTATAGATACCAAAACCATGGTTAAAAAATTTTTTTTCTGTTTGTCTGTTTGTCTGTTTGTCTGTTTATCTGCTTGTATGTGCGTCAATCACGTAATAACCACTGGGCAGATTTTGATAAAATTTCACATGCTGATAGACCAATATTAGGTGCAACTTATAGGCTACATTTTATTTGAAAAAAATATTTTTAGGGGTGGCTTTCCATACATGTAAACGGAGGGTATAAAAATAAATTCACGAATAGATAATTAAATAAGGTGTCATTGGATAGGTCTTTAAAAATGAAATAAAGGTTTCTAAATGCGTTTTCTGCTAAAATAAATATTTTTTGAGATATACGCTTCTAAAGTCGTGAAAATGTTATACCACGTGACTTTGGTTGTGTGATTTTGGTTGAGTTGCGAGCATGCTTTTTTATACTCTTAACGTATAAATTAAGTCATTAAAACACTCAATGAATGCTCTAAAATCTTCAAAAAATAACTAACTCTCCGCCCGCGACTTCGTTCGCGTGGGCTACAATTTTCTGTATTTAGAAGAGGCACGTGCACTGTGAGATTTTGGTCAAACCTATTTCCATAGAAAATAATAAAAAAGCTATAGACATGCGCAAATATGAGCGGTCCTGCAACCGTAATTTTTGAAACTTTTGTTGTGCGCCTCTAAAAAGTACAGAAACTAGTGGCCCACGCGTGCGAAGCCGCGGGCGGAAAGCTAGTAATTGAATAAAAGTGGAAATAGTGTAAATAAAAGTGTTTTAAAAATAATTTTAATTCAAAAATTATTCATTTATTCAAAATACGGAATATGAATAAAGCAGTAAACGTAAGAAGTCAAATTGGTTTGTCAAAAGTGGTCGACAGCAGAGCGACGCCTTAATTAGCGACATTATCTGATTCGTGGTAATTCTACAAATTATACGGACAATTAACTTTTAAAATTTGAGTAATTACTGTCCTTTGGACATTCGTCATCTTAGGTCCCCGGTTCGAATGTTTGGAAACAAAAAGTAATGAACGATATATATGTATATAATATTTATACATATAAATACAAATAGAACAGAGATTTATCTTCAATAATATTATATAGAGGAACGATTTGATTAACTGTTTGTTTGTTTGAATTGAAAAGGATCCGAAATAACTAGACCGATTTAAAAAATATTTTACGTAAAAATTACTAAACCGATTTTGATGAAACTTGGTATTCATCTAGGTAAGGGTCCTAAATGTCATATAGGCTACTTCTAATCCCGGAATTCCCACCAAATCAGAAGTTGCGCGGCTGAAACCGAGTTTTGCTAGTTGTACATATGAATTAAATAAAAAACATTTTTTTAGTTAATACAAACGAGCATACTAATAAAATATAATTAATAAAATAAATTCATGTTCAATATAGCATCTTATATCATTAAATCCGTGTAAGCTAATTCAGCGCTTCGCAATCTTTTTCAGACTGCGCCGTTATTAGAAGTTTTCATACAAAAATAACATTTAGTGATCAACAAGCTTTTTGAAATGAGTTTTTATATCTACCACCAGTTTGAAAAGTTTGTTTTTATTGAGAAGAACTGGCAAGAAAGTGGTTTTTGAATTTTAACTCTATAGAAAATTCATTCTATTATTTTGATATTTGACAAACAACTATCTAAAACTACCTAACTAGAGTTCAGTAACTAACCACAGTCCATGAACATCTTCTACAATGTCAAAGTTTGTTGAAATTGTGAGAAGAGTAAAACGGATGAGACAGGAATGTGACGGGAATACAGGCCTCCGAGCCTCCCCTCACCGTACGAAACACAGTGCAATACTGCTTTACGTCGATCTTCTGATGGAGGGGTGGTACTTATACCAGTACTTACGTACGTATTTTCAATTACCCATCATTAATCCTCTAAAGATCCTCGGAAAGAAATTGATGCGACCAGTACAAAATAGATTTGATTGGCGTGTGCATGAAGAGGCCTATACCCAACTTTGGGTGCTACCGGCTGACTAAGATGAAGAATAAAAATCCTCTCCTTATTCTCAAGTTCTGTCTCGTTCCTTCAAGGCATCTGCAACACTTTGATCTTGTAGAAGTTCACGGGCTGCGGTCAGTCACTATATGCTCCGCTTGTCAGCTGTAACATTATCAATTCGGACATAAAGATTCAAAGAGGAAATGAAAGTCCCAAGTTTATTTCCTATGGCGCACAGTTTGGGAACCTCTGAGCTAATTAATTCGCTCCTTTGTGGAAAGCCTCACGCGAAATATGCATTAATATAATGCTCTCACGTTAATTACTTGCAATATTCTTTATTAATATTATAATTTAGGTTCATCACTTATACACTAAATCTTAGTTTTAAAATATGGCCTTTTACATACATGACAACCATAAAACTCATAATAGGATTTTTTTTAAATTTATTTGTTAAATTATTTCTATTTAAAGCACCATTTTTAATGTTAAAAGGTTCAAGAGAATATCAGAATTATTGTCATTTATATTATGAGCAAAGCAAAAACCTGGATAGAATTGTATCGCTTTTAATTTAATTATGTTAGATATTTTATTTTACAATAATTATTTGTTCTTTTTACTATCTAACGATGTCGTTGTATCTGGAAAATGTAATTTAATAGAATCCAATTTGTTATTTTATGAAATTTACCTTTCTTTTTATAATTGACTAGACGCACCCTGCGGTTACACCACCCGCGTAAACTCTGATCCCCTGAGAATTCTTCTGATCCCCCCAGCAAAAGATCGTCGTAAAGCAGTTGCTTGCACTGTGTTTCGTACGATAAGCGATGGCCCGGAGGCCTATATTCCATACCATTCCTCATTAATTCCTCTCACATCCTGTTTTACTCCTCTCTAAATTTCCCTTCATTAATCCTCTCCTTAATCCCTCCCCTTCCTTATAGCCGGCAAAGCAACTTTGATGTTATTGATGTTCATGGGCTGCGGTCTCTCACTAACATCAGGTGAACTGCATGCTCCGCTTGCCTATTATAATATAAAAATAGAGTTTATAGCCGTTTATCGATTCTGCTTATTATAAATTTATTCTTTTAAATCTATCCGTTACTTTCGAGGCATAACGTATTTAAAGATTCCCGCTTTAATATTAGTGTATTTAAATTAGTAGCTCATTAACAAAACCAAGTACAACAAAGATCAAAAGCACCTGCATCAAACTTATCAAAAGCATTCAAAATTCAGTTTGTTTGTAGGTACATATTGACATGGGACCGTTGTACGATATTTAGTATCGCATTTGTCAACGGATGTCAATAACACAAAGACCAAAGTGGATAATTTAAGGCTACTAATGTAGTTCCTAATCTACACTAATATTTTTAGATATACATACTATAGATAGATAAACACTCATACAGTAGAAAATTAGAATATTCATTGAATAATTATTTTCTGCTACTACGTGTGCATTGAATCCACACTTAATAAAAAAAATCATGTTAATTATTTATCTAATTGTATGTTTTATTTCATAAAATAATTAAAGTTCTGGGACATTCAACACTTCGCCATCTAGCCCCAAACTAAGCTAAGCTCGTACTAAGAATCATAATGTCTACTCGTGGGGATCGAACCCACACCCTTCAGCGTCATAGATCATTACCACATCCACTGCGCAATCGGGTCGTCATATATTATAACGCGCCTTTTCCTCTCTGTTGCTTAAAATAACAAGGGAAAAGGGAATCTAGTAGCCATCGTAGCAATCCGCTTTTCTCGCCCACTTTGAATAACACATACCACAAGAGTGCTCCTAAAGAATGCATGTGAGCGGATGTTTGTCTACTTCAAGAAAGACCATAAAAATACATAATAATGTTAATGTATTTTAAAGGAGTTTGAATACATTTTACTTTTAAAATGATAAAGTTTTAATCGAGTGCAAAATGCTATTAACTACATGATTTTTTTAAGGTTTTGAGGACCAAAAAATATCAAGGTTTTTAGAATCATCTTGCACTTCTCAAAATTCACATTATATGAGAAATTCTGATTCTAAAAAAATAAATGTAGATATGTTCGTAGCTGTACGTAAAGTTATCATCAAAATTGTATAATTGCAAAGAATTTACCGCGTTATTTAACTAATACGTACATTCGTGTAGCATATTACAAAACCTTTTAATTATAAACCTAAGACATATAAATGTTTCAACAATTTTTATCTATACCGGTATTTAAAACAAAACACAATCATAAACTTCCATATTTTGAAGAAAATTAAAATCTGGAATAAATGCTTATTTTACTATATTTTCAAGCATCCTCAAATGCTGGAGTTTCTATAAAGAAATAATTGCTCTATTGTTAATAAAGATATAAAGGATTTTATTGTGTGAATTTTATATAAAGGAAAGAATAGCAATGGGTAAAGGGCACTTAAAGACCGTTTCTTATTTCTTACTAGCTTCTGTTTGCGGCTCGCAGTAAATGGGTCTGTAGATCAATGAGTATCCTATCACCTTATTCAGGTCTATGATTATTTGTATATGAAATTTCATCAAAATCTGTTCAGTATTTACGGTGTGATTGACACACGACCAAAATTTCACATTTATAGTATAAGTAGGATTATAATTTTTTTTAATAATAAATTAAAATATATTTTTTATCATTGTACACAATGGAGCATGCGGTTCACCTGATGTTCGCAAGAGTTAGGAATCGAACATACGAAGGGAAAGAAGGAGACAAAATATACGAGAGTAAAGGAGAGGAATGAAATTATAGGGCCCTGGCATCTACTCCTGGCACTAAACACGGTATACTATTTCTTCACGCCGGCGAAGACGAGGTCTCTTCGCTCATCCGGGTAAAATATCCGCCGAGTCAGGCCCTTCAGGCCCCCTTCCATCCTGTGACAGCCCAAGCCGAGGATCCTCTTTAAAGGGGGTCGCCCTTAGAAGTGTCGCTAGCCTCCCTTTTTTTTGCGAGTGGGAAATGCCTTCGCATACCCGGCCGTCTGGGAAAACGACCGGGTTATGGACTTGCACCGACTAAAACCCCTCGATGTTCCTTCACAAACCTTGGTGTCGCTAGCTTAGACGAATCTTCCTTTCGCCTGTAACGTCCGAGTTAAACAGTAGAAACTTGTGGCTAACTGTGAGAATCACCCCACAAAAAAACTAGCCCGTTGTAAGTTTCGCCCAATCCCTAAAGCTTGAACCAGGAAAATTACTCCCACTTTAAAAAGAACGAATAATTGCTATCGCATAATAACAAATAAGATTCATTGTAGCGTGGTTAATACTATTATGGCGGAGAAATGAACAATGAGAGGGAATAAAGGGCACTAATAGACTCTTT
The DNA here is from genome assembly GCA_001586405.1 of Phoebis sennae. Lineage (NCBI taxonomy): Eukaryota > Metazoa > Arthropoda > Insecta > Lepidoptera > Pieridae > Phoebis > Phoebis sennae. The sequence continues at coordinate 230,291 of LQNK01000798.1, read as the reverse complement.
ACAATAAACGAGCGGAGGTAAGCGACAGGAAAAATACCTGCAGGCCAGGCTGGTATCAAAGTGGGGATCTGAGCACACAGATGGGAGATAGGGGCTTTAGGGAACGGAGTGGGTGATTTTGGGGCCCTGGTATGTGAGGCCCCAATTGGAAGGAATGTATTTGGTAACTTTTAGATAAATTAATATTCCCCATTTTCTCCCCTATAAAGTGGTTTCTATTATTAAATTATCATTTTTATGCAGAATAATAATAAATAGGATCAATTCTAACGTTAGAAATTGAAATAGATGTCATGTGTAGAATGTGTATGTGAGACGCTTGTGTCTAAATTATGGAAAAGGAATGAACAGTGACAGTGAATAAGAGCACTAATAGATTTTTACAATAAACTAGCGGAGGTAAGTGACAGGGAAAATACCTGAAGGCCAAGCTGGTATCAAAGTGAGGATCCAAGCAAGGGAAATAGGGGCTTTAGGGAACAGAACGGGAGGTTTTGGGGCCCCAAAATTTAAGGCCTAAAAGTATGATATCAGCCTGAACTTTGAATTGAATGCTGTTTTTTTTTCTTGCAACATGAAGCTACAAACGACTTGCCCAATACAGACAACAGCACAAATGCATCACGCGTGGCCCTGAAGCGCTGGTTTTCGAACAAGGCGTGTTTATTTTTTATTATCATTTACGGTATTTAAAGTCGTTTATGTATTTTGATATTTTCTCTCAATCACGCAAAAAAAATGCCAATATTATGTTGCATAACCAACTGTACTAATAACAAACCTATTGAGTACAATTAATAAAAGAAACATCTTATCGAATCTTTCATCTTTAAAAACCTTAATTAGGTCGCTTCTCTCAAAACCTTCAGAACCGCTACTGGCAATTGTAATTGTAAGTAAACATTTGGGGCCCTATTGCCCCAGGACGTAGGGACCGGGCTCTGTTTTTCATATGAGCGGCCAGTTAGCATTCAGAAAGACGCCGCGGGCGAGGCTGATAACATCGTCAGTCATGACGAATGCTTGATACCGACTGAAAGGTATATGGGTCGCTTCGTTTATTTTTCTTTAATGCTGGCCAGTTTTTATTTGAATTTCGAATTTTGGAATATTAAAGATATTTTAAAAGTCAATTCAAAAATAGAACGTCGGATTAAAAAAAAATATTTGAATGTTCAAGCAAACATAAGATTCATACACGTTAACGATACTTCTATCGTTTCAAAGAACATGAAAGTGGCAGTAAGAGCGTGAGACTTAAGTGAGTCGTAAGATGAATCGTGTAGAGTATAATAAGCGCTTATAAGATAAAAGTACTTTTGAATAATAACGATTATATTGTAGTGGCGAAAACATCCTTCAATTTCTAATAAGTAAATATCAAAATTATAAAGAACTTAATAATACGATATCATAATGATAGTTTCTTGCTTTAACAAGGAGCAGAACTATTAGTCACACGGTTAAAGTATAAAGCAATTTTTCAAGATCTCTGTTCATCAAACGTCGATTCGTTTACGCGCCAAAAGCAATTTACTGGCTGCAGATACAGATAAAAAAAACAAACGTTCGAACACAACTGACGTTTGCACCTTTGTATCTGTCACAGATAACATAGACATTGTTTTGACGCGGCTACCTCACGGAATTGATGGCGGACTGGATCGCTACGGTTTTGAAAATGGAAAGACATTGACGTTCGATTTTGTGTTCAATTTTCAAATGCTGGCTTATGAATTTTTAAATAGCGTTCTTGTTCCATTTTTAAATGGTTTTCAATTGAAAACAAATTATTTGGTTTGAGAAACACTTCTTGGGGGACTTGATAAATGAATAAATAACATAATTTTACACATTTTTAATATGCGATTTTAACGAACTGGTTATATTCATGATCTTATTCTCCGATTGTCCAAATTCCGGTTAAAATAATTTAATTTGTTAATTCAGGTAATTGCTAAGTTTTTATCGAAATTCATCTTAATCGGTTCAGTCGTTTTGCGAAGAGCATAAGAATATTAGTAACAAAAACTCACCTCTCCGAATAATATGTAAATTGACCATAATAATGTACCGATAAATGAAATACTGGTCAATGTTTAATAATAAACTTATTTTACTATCTATTACGCTAAGAAATCATAAATTTGTCATAAAAAAGTTAAGCGGTAAAATTTTATAGAACTTATCGATAACTTAAAAT
>LQNK01000798.1:184192-227740 GCA_001586405.1 Phoebis sennae | reverse complement strand
AGGAATTAAGGAATATGGACTTATGGATAGGAGTGCTAAGGGATAGTGTGTCGTTTGATCTCAGATTTAGCCCATGTGTACTCAAGTATTCAAAGTTACGATTAAGGTAAGCGGGAGCTGTGGGATCAAAAAGCACTCTATATAAAAGATGCAGCATATGAGCATTTTGTTGGTTACTGAAACAATACTTTTTTACAGACTTATTATGTTTCGAAAATAATTACAGAAAGTATTTTTTATATCATTTTGATTACGACACGTATAATATAGAGTTCGATTCTCTATCATAATTACTTATTACATAATAAATAAAGTTTACATTATTTTAACGGATTTTAAACACGGTTTAATAAATAATCCAATAAAAAGGCTTTTATTAAAATATTGATAATGTGCTAAAGTTAACACAAGTAAATACGTAAGTGAAGTAATATGATAAATCCTATCATTTTGTATTTACAGTTTTTATTTACAGTTAAATATTTAAATACAATATTTTTCATCAATACAGCGAAAAAAACTTTAATTCTATATATTTAATATGTATACTTGACAGATTTTATTGTCACTTCTTAATGGAAATAGAAGTGACAATAAAATCTGTCAAGTATGATGATTACCTCATTAATGAATTACTGATGATAAAAGTTTTTCCATCACATCACATGTTTTATTTTGATGAAATAACCGGAATTATACTCGTATAAGCTGTATTGGAAATGTTTGTTTACATTGTGTCGAGTACTGAAATGCTTATAGTAATTATATAAATTGATTTATAATTTTCCTTTCCTTCATTTAATGCAAAACTTGTTTTAATAACATTTAATCTTTTTTCTTTTTGTTTTAAGAAAAAAAAATATGTTCTAATGTATATACATCACTTTCAATATTTTTTTTCAAATATTTTATCGTAAGAGTTACGTTAAATAATTACACTTTTAAAGCGCTAATTTGATTCAGAGTCCCATTTAAACTTTTTTGAATATGTAAACATTTCATTTGACAAGGGTAAAAAACGAAAGATATAATTAATTAACAGTAATTTTTACACCGCGATGACTAGAATGTAGAGCAAACAATTTATTGAGTTTTGTAGAGTTTGATAGTTAAATAAACTAAAACTTTTTAAAAATAATTTCATTGTAATTGACTTTTGATCATTTTATTAAGTAATTTATATTATGGAATTGAAAAGAAATAATAACAACTCGATGATTGTGACTTAATTTTTATTTTATTTATCAAAAAATGAATAAATAATAAATATGAATTATAAAATGCCCCGCGGTTTCACTCGCGTATATAATTTCTGATCCCCATGTGGGAATTCCGGGATTAGAAGTAGCCTATTTGTTATTCTGGATCCTTATCTATATTATATCAAGTTTCATCAATCCACAAATGGTTCAGTAGTTTTTGCATCACACAATAACAAACGCACATACAAACATCATAGCATTAAACTTATGAATTCACCTGAAAGACTGTCAAAAGGCATAAATAATGGAGTACATTGACGGACCCTACTATAGACTTCGTGGGACCCTAAGCATTAAAGCATTATGACACAGTATCAGTCGTGTTTGTGAATATATTGTGTGGTCTGAAATGCTCATATCACCAGTCAATAAACACAACAGTATAAGAACACAATAACTGTAACGTTTATTTACATACATTAAAAGTATAGTTTATATCATCGACAAACTAGAATTTTTGTAGAAAAAAATTGTATTAAAAAAACATAAAAAGTTAAATTAATTTACAGTTGAAAACATTTAATTTTGTCACTTAAATTCAGTTACAAATATTTTAATTTTGTCATTTAAATTCAGTTAGAAATATTTTAATTTTGTCAATTAAAGTCAGTTAAAAACATTTCAGTTTTGTTAGTTGAAGTCAGTTAAAAACATTAAAATTTTGATGCTTAGAGCAGTAAAAACATTACAATTTTTAATACACAATTCTTATATTCATTTTTTAAATTATAAGAGCGAATGAATATGAAATCGTTAGTTTTATTATTAGTTACTAACCATTTAGTAATTTATTTTGGAAACAAATGTATAATTTAATTATACACTATTTTTTTACTTACCAATTCAATTCACAGACAAGTCTCAAATTATCGCGATGCAAATGCAATTAATTTGATTTAGAAACATAACAGATTATACAGATTCGCTTTTCGATTCCAACCCCGAAATGAATATTAATGATGTTTATTATTGATTGGTGTTAGGTTTAATTGAAAGGGTAAAATAAACCCCTCATAGGATTAAAAGACCAGCTGATATGAATAAACCTTAAAAATATCTGTACTAATATTATGTAGAGTTTATCTGTTTGTTTGAATGCGCTAATCTCAGGAAATACAGATCCTTGAAACAGCTTGTTTTAGATAGACCACTAATGGAAGAAGGCTTTATAATATTACTAGCGACCCGCCCCGGCTTCGCACGGGTTTAATGGATGATATTATACATAAAAACCTTCCTCATGAGTTACTCTATCTATTAAAAAAAACCGCATCAAAATTCGTTGCGTAGTTTTAAAGATTTGAGCGTTCATAGGGACATACAACATGACACATGACAGAAAAAGCGACTTTGTTTTATACTATGTAGTGATGCTACTGGAGCTAAGCCGTGCAGAATAAATAAAAAAACAAATATTCCTGGACATTTAACACAACGCCATTTAGTCCCAAACCAAGGAAAGCTTGTACTATAGAAACTAGATATCTGATAGACATACTTAAACAATTTTTTGTATATACATACAAACTATACATAGATAAATTAACACCCAGACAGTTGAAAATTACAATGTTTATAACATCATAATTTTCTACTCGTGGGCTGTATACACTGCGCCAATCGGATCGTCTATGCGAATAGCTAGTATTAATATATATAGGTTAAATCTCAAGAAAACAAGGAAAAGATAAAACTGGAGGAATTTACTGTAATAGTAATATTATGAGCTATTTCTGATATGTAAAATATCATAATATGTATTCTGCAAAAAGTTTATCAAAAATATGATGTAATTTCTTTCGCATTTGTACGAAGTGTTTAATACCTTAAAGAAGCCTGCAATATTTCTTTCATAAAGTTTTCAACTTTTCAAGTCTATTTCTGGGTCAACTCTAAATCAAAACCTTTAACTAAGTCCCTATTAACTTAAAAAAAACATTCACGTTAGCGAGAAAACTCCCAAGTTCAAATAGTAAGACAACTGAATTGCAAAGTTTCAAAACTTTTAATTAACGGCAGATGTATTCAACATACTTTCAATATAAAATCCTTAAGAAGTGGATGAAATTAATAATATTCTCGCGAACTTAATATTCGCTCCATACTCAAAGGATGCCCACGTTACAGTTTCATATACTTTGAAGAGAATTAAAAAAGTTTTGCGTTTCGTATTGTTCCGAAACTGGACTGGACTACTAATATATCAATACATTTTGAGCATTTTTCATAAAAGAAAACTTTATGAAAAGGTTTTGATTTTACTTTTCAAAATAGTTATGTTATGTATAAGAAAGAGCGAGATATTCTAACGCAAGTATTTTATTCTTCGAAGGATTTCTCAAGTCTAAAGACATTTTTGATTTAGATTATTTCCTAGTGTAAAATCTCAAATAAGCACGACCTTCACCTATTTGATAATCAGGTGAAAATTACATATTAACAAATAATATGTACGTTTGTAAATGTGCACTAATAGGGTGGTAGCACCTAATGTAATAAACAGATAAACAGACAAAAGGTAAAAAAAATCTAATCATGGTTTTGGAATAAAATACACAAAATATTGCATAGAAATTACAGAATTTTGTTGCTCACTCGAGCGAAGCCGCGGGTGGAAAGCTAGTCAGAAATAAACATCATTCAAAGCATATAATATTATATATATGCTTTGACATATGACATAGCTTTATTTGATACATTTATGTAAAGCTAAAGGAACTAAGAAAGTCGGTTATATTTCTTGTGTTAAAGTTTCATTTTATTAAAAAAAAACTGGATACATTCAAAACATGTAAATCATACAAGCATGGCCATTTACACATTCATTTCAGTTTGATAAATTGAATATTGCAACCACAAGACCCATAATTTCTTTGATATTATTTATAACTTAAACGTCAAAGCATTACATTAAATTGATGTTTTTCAAAGGTTTTAAGGGATAATTTGGCATGTTCATAAATTCATTTCATAATGCCTTTCTTAAGATTTTGTGCGGTTTTTAAAGGTCCCTTGAGTTATGGAAAGTGGGTGTCAAATTACTGGAGTTAATGTCTCGCAATTTATGAGGTTATTTGCAAGTGTAGGTCTTGATTCTTGTGAGTGATGATTTAATATAGAATTATTAAGTTTCTTTGGATTTATTGTAATGGAAAACGTCGATATTATATGTATGCTTTTAAATGTATTTAGTGGGATTTAAAGTATAAAATGTGTTTTTCTACAAATAAAATTTATGTGTAATTCTATCAAGAAGTAACAATACCAAGTATACAATGGAGAGCGATGGAGTGGCAACACCGGAATGTAGTTTCATCATAATAAGTTCAGTAGTTTTTGCGTCAAAAAGTAACAAACATACATACATCTTCACAAACTTTCGCATATATATATTAGTAGGATATGTGTATGTATTTTATTTAATATAGACAAAATTGGCGTATTTTACAAAAGAGAAAAATTCACGTAACTCAAACTAAACATTTCAATACTACTCATACATTTTTCGAGTTGTGGTACGTGTCCAAAAAGCATCCTCAGTTTACAGAAAAATGATATAATATTATTTACAACTGATATTTTTTTTGTATCAATCGATTGCCCTTCTCAATGAAATCTAATATACTTATTGTAAATATTGCGTTTCCACTTAGACGATCCTATGATCGACAAAGTTTACATTTCTCGAAGTACCCTGTGATAATATAGAAATGTAGGGAAAGACGTACATTGCCCATAGAATTTTCTTCTATTTGATTAAAAGCGAGGATGTATAGACACAAGACTAATATTAAAACGCTATTATATTGTGAAACGGTAATTGTGTACATAAATAAAATACAGCGATAATCCATGAGAGTTATCCTAGCAGAAGATCGGCGTGAAGCAGTGTTGCACTGTGTTTTGAACGGTGAGCGAAGTGCTGCCTTATCTCGTACCTTTCCCTCAAGCCAGCAAGACACCTGCGACACTGACGTTGTAGATGTTCATGGGCTGCGGTCAGTCACTTAACATCAAGTGAATCGCATACTCCGCTTATCTATTTTAACATAAAAAGGCTCTATAGTGGTCTAAGCGTGAAGAAGAGACAGACATACAGACAGAGTTACTTTCTCATTTATTATATTAATATATAAGTTATAAGTAATATAAGTATAAGTATATAAATAAGGAAGTGAGGATTGTTCGAAGCTTTCACACATTATAAAATCTAATGTAATTGTAGGTACAGTGCTGACGCAGGATTTTCGCTCGCGTCGCAGTTGTCCCGTAACTGGCGCTACCGACCCACGTTTAAGTAGTTTATAAATCAGCGTAGTGCATTTTTGATTAACTTCTTATTTACCTCTTCAGTCGTTCCCTCATAGTTGAGAATCGTGACCTCTTGTAGCCACTTCAATGGAATCTCTCCATCTATTACTATCTTCGGCTTCGAGCTGTTTAGACTCCTGATCTAACCATCGGTTTCGACTTAGTCTTTTGTCTTCCACTTTGCCACTAATAATTATCTTTTCCAAGTTTATCAGAATTTCTGCGTGCAATATCACCGAAGTATTGAATGCGCTTCTTGCATACCATTTGATTAACTTAGAGGAAATTTAATAATTTCATTTTGCTGGAAACTTTAATTCATCTCCCTGCACACCCTACACTAAATATTTGAGTATATTCTAATATTAGTTTCCCAAATCCACAAATAATCAAATCAACACACGAAAAGCCGTTTATACGAAGTGTCGAGAATCTGCAAACATAAAATACTTAGTCCTGATTAGGTTCATTAACTAATTAAGAAGTTAAATTGAATGCCGGGGACTCGCCCTCGGGTTAGTTGAATTTAAATGTTTTATCACTATTTTAATTTAATTATATATCTTACGTATCTATCTATGTAAAGAAATGAATCGCCAAATATGTTGCTAGAATCAAACGGCAATTTTCTTTGTTCCTTAACTTTGTTCGCGTTAAATTTACGATCTGTAATAAAAAGTATCTACATGTACGGAATTTCATCAAAATAGATCAAGTTCAGAAGTCGATGTATGATTGACTTACAAACATACAAACATCCAAATATTTACATTATAATATTAGCATGCTTTGCAGGATTCTTGCTAAGGCAGATAGAAGATTCTTAGGGAGACAAAATCTAAAAAATTCTTTGTTTGAAACCGCGAGGCATTGCTAGTTTACGTATATATTTCACGTTAGGGAGTTGATTAAGCAAATACACGCTAAGGTTTCTCTAGTTCATGCGGTAACCTAAAATCTTGATTTAGGTCAGGTCGTGTTAGGTTTTTAAACATGGTAATGCCATTCAATTTCCACTGTTAGTAAGAGATATGCTGCTATAACAGTCTTACACAGCTTAGTGGAAGTCTCAAACATCAGCAAGCCTGGATTAATATAATGAATCATCAGACATTTTTTGAACAAACTCGTACCAGGGATGTTACCAGTGAAGAACATATGATGAGTGTGAAATTCTAGCATTTTAAACTGTACTGTCTTTCGTCTTGTCTCTGTAGCCACGAAAGGTTGCTCCTCTAAAGTGTCCTTATCTCCTTCTTCTTTTCCATCACCAATCCTTGCCCTCTTTCTAGTATCTCCTTCTTCTTTTCTTCACCACCAAGTCTTCCTCTCTTTAGGGTAGCAATCACCTTGGATATTTAACCGAAACTGCATCGTCTGTTCTGTGGTTCCTAGTTAGTGTTACAACTGAGAGGTCCTTGGTTCGAATAAGTAGCAAAGACACTATATGTGGTCAATTTTGTTTCTCCATCGATACAATAAACATCCAAATGAATTGACACGATCTATGCGACATCTCAGCATTCACAGACCAGTGCACGTACTGACACATTAGCTGGCTATTCAGCTGTAATTAGGCCACTGACTTGACGTCTATGATTGAGTCAATACTAATTAGGATTAATTATGTTTTTGCAATTGATTTAGTGTATTATACGTATAATATGATTATTGCCCGCTTTTACACAAAAAAGTTTTAATGTGAATCCTATTAAGGTTAAGTATAGATGCTAATCAGCTTGGAGGACAAAATTTTAGAAGTCATATGTCGATTCAATCATTGCCTAAGCACCAATTTGGCCAAGATCATTGTTAGAGTTATTTAAAGCAACTGTAATTTATCATATGAGAGAGTATTGCATACTTTTCTTGCTCACAAATGAATTCACTTGATCTATGCGACATCTCAGCATCCAAACCAGTGCACGTACCGGCACATTACCTGGCCATTCAGCTGTAATTAGGCCACTGACACGTCTATGATCGAGTCAATACTAATTAGGATTAATTATGTTTCTTCCATTGATTAAGTATTATATATATAATGTGATTATTGCCCGCTGATACATAAAAACGTTTTAATGTGGATGCTATTAAGGTTAAGTATAGATGCTAATCAGCTTGGAGGACAAAATTTTCGAAGTCAGATATCGAGTCAAGCATTGCTTTAGCACCAACTTGGTTAAGACCATTGTTAGTGCGATGTATAGCAACTATAATTCATCATATGAGAGAGGACTTTTCTTGCTCACAAATGAATTCACTTGATGTATGCGACATCTCAGCATCCAACCAGTGCACGTACCGGCACATTAGCTGGCCATTCAGCTGTAATTAGGCCACTGACTTGACGTCTATGATTGAGTCAATACTAATTAGGATTAATTATGTTTTTCGATTTAGTGTATTGGAATTATATACGTCAAAGGATGTGTTAATTGATTAATATTGTTCATGCTAAATAGTTTATGTATAATGTTTATTGATTAGTTATTATTGCCTTATCTACACTGAATAAGATAGACTACTATAATAAAAAAAATACTAAAGAAGAATGAATTGTATGAAGTAACGTCTTTTCAGGACACGAAAGAAATAAATTTCATCCTTACTATTATACCACATATTTAAATGTATTTTTGTAAGTTATAGTGTAAAGATATTGTATCTTTTGATTCTTTTGCAAATGTTGAAATTTTTCAACTCTACTATATACATAGTTGAGATTATTATTATTTCTGTTTTAATGGCTTTTGAAAACAAGAAGCCCCATCGAAATGGCGCTCAATTGATACAAAAGAGACATTTCAACATTCGCATGGATGACATTTAAGTTAAATAAAGATGCTAATCATCTTGGATCACGAAATTTTCGAAGTCAGATGTCGAGTCAAGCATTGCTACGGCACGAATAAGGCCATGCTTGTTACTTCCAAGACTTTAAGACACTTTACTCTGTAAAGTGATATAATAAATATTCAGGGACATTTAACACTACGCCATCTAGTCCCAAACTAAGCAAAGCTTGTACTATGGGAACTAGATAACTGATAGATATACTTAAACATATTTTTTTAAATACATACACACTAGAGATAAATTAACACCCAGACAGTAGAAAATTATAATGTTCATGATATGATAATTTTCTACTCGTGGGGATCGAACCCACACCCTTTGGCGCAATAGACCTAGCTGTATCCACTGCGCAATCGGGTCGTCAATTATACTGTAATTCGTCTTTTGAATGTCGTTGATGAATAGTTCTGCTTAACAAATAAAATTGCTCTTCATTTCTTTTTATTCCTTCTAATCGTTTAAAAGATTTACTAGGCATTATTTAAAACATCTTTCTGTCAACAATATGAATGCATAACGATACATAAGTAATAAAAATAACATAAATTTATTCTACTAATATTATAAATGTGAAAGTTTATGGGGATGTATGTATAAGTATGTATGTTTGTTCCTCTTTAGTTTGGTCACTAGTCGAATCTTCAGCAGATATTCATCAATTCAAAAATTAATAGTTTCTACGTAAAATGCATCGGGAATGAGTAATTTCCTCTCGATGCAAGTATGATTCAATTGTAATTCCACGTTGCAAAGCTTTCTCCATAATTATTGGGGCTGATCGATCAATTTTATGGGCCGCCGGTACCACGAGTAACGTGTGATTATGCAGTTAAAGATGACATACATTTTGATTCCTCATGCACGTATTAATATGCACTTTCTTTGGAATAAGAATCTTATCATCAGGTTAATGGATATTATGAATTGAGACACATGTACTCTCGCCTGCACATAATTTATATGCTAACATTACTTTTGTTTTGAATTTTAAATTAAGTAGTTATCTTTGTAACTATTGGCATAATATTATAAAACGAATAACTGATCCGCGCGGCTTCGCTCCCGTAACATAATGTTATACATATAGCCTATAAAATATAACCTATGTTATTCGTGGATAATGTAACTTTCGATTGGTGAAAGAATTTTTAAAATCGGTACAGTAGTTTTTGAGCTTATTCGTTACAACCAAACAAACAACGTTTTGCTCTTTATAATATTAGTTTAGATGACAGGTTAGAACAGGATAATTTTTATTTGCTAAGTAAATTAGTATGAGCTAGACTTTTAAGATTTACAAAATAATTATTTACATCAAAGTTTCCATACCATAGTTACGGTGTCGCAATCTTCTTATATATGGCTTCAATAAGCCAAAATTGCAAGGGCTTGGAGCTAATGGTTCTAAATTATTTAGCTCAGCTCCTGCCCTGAGCTAGGTTTAATATTCCACATCACTTCAAAGCTGGTTATTTTGTAATCACTGATTTGGATGAACGTGAAATAAGATTTAGTTTCTAATCTTCGTTCATTGTTGTAAAGCGGTGCTCAAATTTAGTATATTTTAATACGGAGTTACCAAAAATCTTTTTAGTTCCATTACACGTTTTTCGGTTTTTTGTGTCCATGTATAAACATGCATGAGCGATTAAAAAATTGACTTCTATTATTATTAATAGAAGTCATCAATTTGACAATTTCCATATCATATGTAAACATATCAACTAGTAATATTATTACAATCTTCTCTTTATTTATTGTATCACTTAATACTGTTAGATTTTCAGTCTTTTTAGTGAGATGTTTTACATATTTATAATAGTTTATAATTTCTACTAAGTTTCCATAATTTATTATTATATATAGCTCCAATAAACAAAAATTCGTAGAAAGGTAACGGTTCTAAATTATCTAGCTTTAGAACGATACTCTTGCTTTAAGTGAATATTAAAACTTCACATGACGTCAAAGCTCTGTATTTTGTAATCACTGATTTGGATAAAATAAGATTAACTTTCTAAACATCGCTCATTCTAGTAATAGTATAGTATATAGTTAAATGATTCCAGTCTATAACCCTGATGTAGTTCAACTCTTAAAAAAGGTTGCGTTCAATGGTATATGTTGAGTTAATTTCTACAGTTCTTTCTAAGTTATCGCTCTTCTTTACGTTTAATTTTTTTTATTGCAAATGCCATATTTTGAGTCTAAATAGCAGAAGTTCTATTATATATATAAGAAGTTCTATTATATAGTCTCATTTCTATTATATTTTAAATAGTTTACGTACTCACTAGCAACTTTGTCTCAATCTCTTCATCAAATATATCGTCAATAAAGCTGAATCCGTGCAAGGGATTGGAGCTAATGGTTCCAAATTATTTAGCTTAGGAACTACACTCGTGCTTTGAGTGAACATTAAAATTTCACGTGACTTTACGGGGCTCTGTATTTTGTAATCACTGATTTGGATGAACTCGTAAACGTACTACACAACTTGATTAAGTTTGCAGAATTAATTTCTTTTAAATATGTTTAAAAATTGCTAATTAATTATGATATCTTTGAATACGTCTTTCGAAATACGAGGGTTTTAAGTAGAACTGAAATATTCACGATTGATCCTCAACGTCAAGATAATTGGCGCTTCTTGACTTCTCAAGCGTTTCTTAAGAATAACTCAACAGGAATGAGTAGTATTTAAAGTCTTGTCTCATATGTAACGTTTATAGATTATATTTTGAAATTATAATCGGCCACATGTCCGTGATTCTTAGAGTTCAGAATTCCAAAAATAAACTGAATATAAAAGCCTTTTCTTAATAGTGGATTAACACCAGTTCGCGATTACGTCTACTACGCGTCTCCTTGCATGAAAACTCCCTATGTTATCTTCGACCTATATTTCAACATCAACTTTAACATTTTCAAAATTAATAGGATCAACGTAACTCAAAAATACCCAAACTTGGCGAAATCTCGAATCAATACGTACGTTTGTATGTCAACAGGATTGAAGGCTCCAACTTTGTAAGTAGGTTCGGGAACTCCGAGCTGGCAATAAAACTTGCTTGCTAATCTCAAACACGACGAGAATAAGTACACGTCTTGTACATTGGCTTAATGAGAGAATTTTCAATTTGATTATAATTTGGGTGTTCAATTTTGGATATAAAAATGATAAGAAGTAAGGAGTTAACGTGTAACTAACCTGTGTTAACTAATGCCCAGTTCCTATAAATATCCAATGATTCGTTATACTTACGTCGACAGTACAATATCCTACTAGGCGTAAGTCTAAAAGGTATCTATAACAAACGTGGCATGAACAAACTAAAACTTGATTCCGATTATTTTATTATAACCGCTCGTATATAAACTATTCGTATCTGTTATACTATGCCGGTTCGTCGTCTATAAGAACCGGGCCTTAGTCATAAATTGTTTCATTAAAATATTATGTTTTAACGATAAGTATGCCATAATAAACTAGTCTAAACAACAGCTGCCGTAATAGTTTTTATTATAGTAGAAAAGGTTTTGTAATGATTTATTCAGATTATTTAAAGATTTTTTGATATTTGGGCCTTCTACTACATATATCAAGGAATAAATTCTGTTTTTTTTTTCTAGATGAAAAAAAAAGTTTCTTAAAAGAAAGTGATCAGTTATAAGCTTTTAACACAATCTCCTCCAATTTATGTAAACCTCCTTGGACAACTACATTCCTGTTACACAAAAGCAAAAATCAATTAATGATATTACACAAACAGTAATGATATTGGAGACATTATAAAAACCTCATTATTTCGCATGCGTCGCACCTATTTTAAACCAGACGGAAAACATAATGAGTGTAAAATCAGAACTATGCATAATGAAAATGATGTTGTATTGTGTAAAGACAGGGATTTTTGACGAAATGCAAAGAGATTTTTATGAAACACTTGAACCACGCGAGTTCGGCAGTATTTAAATACGTTAAGAGATATTACATCCAGAAATATGACAGAGGTTAAGAAATAACAATTGGTTTCAGTCGAAGTAATCTGAAACTGAGATCAATTTGACTGAAAACTATTCTGCGTATATAATTTAAGATTAGGTTACTTATAATTAAATTTTGCTGAAATCTATGCCTGTTTTTGTAAGGCATCTTATGTCAAACTTTATGGCAATTTTTTTAACAAATTGCGTAGTTCTGAACATCTTTGTCTTCGATCGTCTTGAAATGATTTTGCCAAGTCCTTGGTACGAATACATTTTAATGGAATCTTAAATGGCTGAATTGGTCTGAACATTGATACAGTTCGGCCAAGCGCATGATAAAATATTTTTATCACTTCAATTGAAGTAAAGAGTATAGCTGTAGTTGAAGAATTTTGTGAATTAAAAAAATGATTTTTATTGTTATTTTATATTAGAGAGACCAAAAAGTTTTGAAACTAAAGACTACAAAAATGGTTGGTATTTAGACACTTATATGAGCTTTAATTGAAATATGAATTGAATAAAATCTTCACTGGATTCACGTAGAATAATGAATAGAGAAAATGCTAAGAATTATCAAAGGGTGACAGTTATTCCAGGCATTTCAATTGAACGTAAAATATTTATGTTAAATACTTCCAAACCGGTCAAAATTAAGAAACTAAAATTTACCTATTACTCAAAGCGGTATAATTATTCTTTTTGCGAAAAAATAGCACTTTATAACATCACGAACAATTGTAAGTTAAAATCTTATAGAAATAAAGTATGTTAGTTATGTGTCATGTATGTAATTTTTAATATTTTTTCCTGATAAAGCTAACTAATAGCAAAGAAAGTTACATATACAATATTACAAGATTTCGCGTACATATTCCAAATTGTCGTACATCTTGAGTCATCTCGAATATCCGACATTCGTTTGAAGACACAATTTGGCGAGAGATCAAATTTTAATAAAGTGAAACCGCGATATGCGACATCAAACGCAAGTAATGAAAGTGCTCTGAAATTAAAAATATTTTCAAATGTTAGTGCACATTGTTTCACGTTCCGTTTTTAGTCTCTGTAATTAATATGAACTGATTTTATGTGACTGCGGATTACTGGCATCATGAGGTAAATATTATGTTTTAATTGAGAGCGCGGATTCGTTATTGTTTAATTAAATTTCGTGGATCGTTGCGGTTTCGCGTGTATGCTACAAGTGTTTTTTTCAGGCTTTGCTCCTCATTATAAAAGTAACTTAATATTGTTTGAGATGGATATTTGAAGTAAATAGTGTCACATTCTTTATCGTTTAATCTCGTGGCTACAGATCTAATACTTAATATTAAATCAAAAAAATCTCAATATTATATAGTACTAACTGTTTCGCGCGACTTCGCACGTGTAGCATAATGTTAATGGATTAAAATGATAAAAATATAGCCTATATTACTCGTGGATAATGTAGCTTTCGAATGGTAAAGGAATTTTTTAAATCGGTCCAGTAGTTTTTTAAGCCTATTCATTGCAAACAAACAAAGTTTTCCTCTTTATAATATTAGCGTGGATATAGAGTATTTATGCTATTATCTTATTTAACTTCTTATGTCGATCAAGGAACAACTATTGGAAAATATTTCTCTAGCTACATTTTCTCAAAATTCTAAAGTAACAGTAAAAAGTCGTAGAATCTGGGTTTAGCCTGCATTTTCTGTCAGTCGGCCACAGTATTATTTTAGCTCACAAGGGGAGCTTAGTCACAGATAAATCAAAGTAGATTTAAATGTCAGTATGGCTTTGTGAGTAGTCTAGATCTTTTCAAGGAAGACTTAAAATTTCTGTCATAGGTATACTTGTAGAATGGAATTTTTGTAGGAAGTAGGTATAGATACAATCATTAAGCTTTTGTGTCTGTCTAAATCTGACCAATGTACAAATTGACTAATAACGATAATTACTGATAGTACTAACATGATTTAGTGATATACACCTATTAAGTTTTACGTAGTTTTCACTTCGAAACTACATGTTATTTAATAATCCACTTGACTTTTTCTAATTATAAAATCCCAATTTTCCATTATTAGTTCTCTCCTTATCCCCTCCTCTTCCTTCGATCCGGCAAGGCATCTACTACACTTTAGTGTTGTTATCTGATGTTGATAGACTGTGATCAGTCACTTAACATCAGGTGAACCGCATCCTCTCTCGCTGTGGCATAAAAAAAATAATTATTAATATGCCTAGACTTCTATATTGAGGGTATTTAAAAGCGGCTTAAAGACTTTCAAAGATTGTCTAAAACAAAGTTTTTGTACATCAGCTAACATAATAAAGAACGCGATAAGAACATCGAACAAAACTTTACTTGGTGGCTTTCAAAGCCTTATTTAAGTTGAGTAGCTTGAAATTTCCAATTAAATGCTATTCGCCTATACTTTCATCATGCTGGATAAAATGGTATCTTTTTATAAAAAAAGAAAGAAAGGAACAGTTAAAAAAGTAACAACAATACAAAACAATTCAATCTAAATAAACACCGAAAAATTAAAGGAAAACTCTTTTAATAATAATATATCTGAGGCAACACGTAATTTTTAAATGTCTTATAATGTTTAAAGAATAGAAAAAAATAAGCCAGACGATGTAGTCGGGGTTTTAACATAGAGAAGCGTTTAAATATATTTCGCAAAAACATAACTATAATAAAATGTATGTAATGTATAAGTTGGGCATCAGGCAAGTTTTCAGCTATCAAACACCTATCTAAAAATGGTCTTAGTTCTTGGATATTTAGACTGACGGACTTGTCAACCTAATAGCTAGTGCGAAATTATGCGTCCAGAATTGGAGTCATAACTGTCCTTCTTTATTACTTTCATTAAATGTAATTACATCGTTTCTTTACTTTACTTTCCCATGAAACCTTTTAGCCTCCTTTTTACTATTTTCATTCACCATCGATTCCAAATTCGAAACTTCTCGAAACTTTAGAACGTTGCAATAATTAAAAAAAACCTTTTATTACGTGCCAGTGTTTCAAATCAATCTTGTTCACGTTTCTAACTGAAACATTTTTATAAATGAACAGTTGTAGATAGCAATACTGCGTAGTGCGAGCGGGTGGCTTATAATGGAATATTAAATTGATTGAAAACCGTTCGCTGGGGAATCGTTTTGAGTGATAGCCTCCCGAAACCATTCTATTTAGCTTTATTACATGTATTCGTTTTTTGCCGATTTTAATGGCGCGATTTATGGGCGCGAAATTATTTCTAATTTTGTAAGTGGTGCTCGGTGAAGTAAAAATTGTATTAAATATTGTCGTATTTTAATGTCAATCGTAAATTCGAATTGCTTTTTCTAATATGTACATACTTTAAAATTGTATACCTTTTTATATTTCTTGATTTTGCAATTATTTTTTTATACCTATACGTGTCAATGTATATGATATTTTTATTTATATAAAAACGTATGAGTATGATCCACTTCTGTCAATATAAAAGTTTTTCAAATGTAATAATTTTTTTGCTGTTATTATTACAACTTACTAGGCGTTTCCCGCGGATTTGTTCATCCTAAATCCGAGGTTTATAGATCATTAAAAATATGCTTTTATCTAATCCAGCAAATATCTATCTATATCCGAAATCCCATCAAAATCTATTCAGTAGTTGCGGCGTGATTGACACAAACATCTAAACATCCAATCTTTTACATTAAGTATATAATATAACTAACCGCGCCCCGCGGTTTCACCCATTTCACTTCTGATCCTGTGGCAAGTCCGAGATTAAAAGCAGTCTATACAAGTTTCATAATAATCGATTCAGTAGTTTTTGCGTGAAACAGTTACAAAAACACATGCATAGATACATTCTCACAAACTTTCACATTTAAAATATTAGTAGGATGTAAGATAGTAGGATTTTTATTACACCTCCTAAACGGCTGTACCGATATGCTTTTTTGTCACCATTAATGCATAAACTACTTTTATCACAGAACACGCAGCCGAACTCGCGTGCGATACCGAGTTAAATATAAACATAGAAAAAAGCGACATTCGTGTTTACGCCCAATAAAACTGATTTCTGTGAAATTATACGTATTTCCTCAGACTACATAAAACTTATGAAGTACAGGGAAACGCGATAAATCACAGCAGGTCGAATATGCCCCATTGGGACCAGAACTTTGGAAATGCTCTTTTTCCACAAATATGCTTTGTTTTGTGGGTTAGCCATTTCGAATTGTCGCAGTTAATGAGAACGCTTTTTACGTGAAATAATGTGAAAATGAATAAAAATTTTCGACAAAAAAATAGAACCGACTTCCTCGCTCTAAAAAGTAGAAAATAACTTTTATATCATTTTTGTTGAAATCTATACAAAGTCGGTGAAAAATCTTGTTGAATTGAAAATAGATAAAGGTGTTTTTTAGTACACACACACGTAAGGGTAATCACATCATCTAGTCACAATTCGGTTGATTTGTATATATTTATATACATCATTAAACCTTAACCGCAGAGCTTATTCCGTTGATTTTCGAGGAGTTCCCTGGAATATCTTCCACTAATAATTATTTACCCCTTAAAGGAAATCACTGACTAGGGATCTTTTTTACAATTTTTTTTCGCTAATTTTGACTTAGAACTCGCTAAAATGGAACAAATCAGACCAAAATCCATAACATTTAATTTAAATACCCTAATCAGTGATTCCCTTTTAGTTTTATTCTATTTCAATACTTATGCAATATTTTTTATCTTAAGTAGTAGAAGGGACCTCCTGGTAAGTAAAAAAAAAGAGAACCCACTTTGTGTTTAAGAATTTTCCTAACAATCCTACTAATATTATAAATGCGATAGTTTGTGAGGATGTATGTGTATTTGTTACTCTTCCACGCAAAAACTATTGAACCGATTATGATGAAACTTAGTATGCATATAGGTAAAGGTTCAGAATAATATATAGGCTGCATTTAATCCCGGAGTTGCCACATGATCAGAAGTTACGCTAGTACGCAATATATATTTCATAATTCTTTGCTTTTAAAAGAAACTACACATCATACAAAAAAAATCTTAGTAAATGATTATTTTAATAGCAAGGTAAAATCTCGTAACCACATCTTAATTATACATAAACGTAATTGCTAAATAACTTCACCATTAGACATTTTTTAAATTGTCATTCCCATATATTAAGCGATAGCAAAGTAAATTCAAGTTTAAGTCCCCTTCACCTCAATATAGCAATTAACGCCGGTGATTTCGCGTAACGACAGATGTTTTCGAGTTTTACCGATAAATCTGCGAATTGCCCACGGCAATGACTTTTTTGGTAATATTTCACGCGCGCGTTTCGTTTATGATGCATTTTGATTAATACGTCTGTAACGAAGATTATTGAGTTGGGGTTGCAAAGAAAGTTAGGTTGCCCCTGGAAGTTTTGGGTTTAATGAATTCGAGAATTGTTTTTGATTTGAAGGGATTATACGAATTGCCCTTTTTTATAATGCAGTTTGATTAATGCGTCTGTAACAAACATTATTGAGTAAGCTTTCGAAAGAGTTTGATTGTATGAAGAAATTGTGTATGCAATTTAGTAAGGAAGAATTCTAGAAATGTTTTTAGAAGAGGTCATGTGAATTGTTTAATATTTTTCATGCTTTTGAATTATGCAACAAAAAATCACTGAGTTGGAACTCAAAATATAGTTTTTGTAAGTCGTGTGTACATGTTTTGACGACCCAATTGGCGTAGTGGATGTGGCAGTGGTCTATGGTGTGGGTTTGATTCCCAGGAGTAGAAAACTATTATGTAATGAACACTGTTATTTTTCTACTGTCTGAGTGTTTATTTACCTATAGTATGTATGTCTTTACAAAAAAAGTATGTTTAAATATGTCTCTCAGTTATCTAGTCTCCATAGTACAAGCTTTGCTCAGTTTGGGACTAGATGGCGTTGTTAAATGTCCGGAAATATTTAGTAATGGTGATTTTTTTTCTTAATAGGTGATCCATTAATCTCAGTAATATTATTATATTAAATCGCGTATTTCAAGCAAGTTCAAGTTCAGATATACTAAGTAATGTACTCTGGGGTAATTTGTCTCAGAACAATGAGGTATTTTTCGCTTAATGCTAAAGGCATAGACATGGTAAGCCGCTTTGTTTACGTGTGGTACGTGCGATAGACTACAGCGACTTTTTATTATTGTTTTTTATGCTACAGCAGAGAAGCGGAGTATGCAGTTTCCCTCGTGTTAAGTTTTTGACCGCAATTGATGAATATCTACTACCTTGCCGGTTTGAAGGGATAAGGAGAGTATAATATAAGGAAAGGATATCATGGAAAATTGGAAAAGGGGTAGAACAAAACCAAAAAATAAAAATTATTCTTAGTAGTACTATCCTAGTACTATCTTGTGTTCCAATCTTTGTACACAATTTCGTCAGACAGAGTTACTTTCGCATTTAAAATATCTGGAATTAATGAAGTAAGGAGTAAGGATGTGTCATTCTCAATTTTTGAGTTAAGTCGATAAATTTCTTATCGCTTACACCACACGCTCGCAAGAAGCTTACAGTCGCGATTCTATCGTGGTGTAATGATCTATTGTGGATAGCATCAAGCACCATATATGTATGACCCAGTGCCATTTGCATACCACTTTAATATCTCTCTTTATATTACATAGCAATAAATCGCTCATTTCTTATCGCTTACACCACACGCTCGCAAGAAGCTCACAGTCGCGATGCTATCTCGGTGTAATGATCCATTGTAGATAGCATCAAGGACCATATACGTATGACCTACTGCCATATGCATAACACTTCTTCCTGCTTTATAGTATACTAGCTACTGCCCGCGACTTCGTTCACATTAATTTCTGGGTCTATACATCAATAAAAAGTCATATCACATAATCCCGCTAATAGCGTATCTAATTATTTATATCCGAAAATTCATCAAAATCGGTAAAATTCCATTTAGTTTCGACACACAAACATCCAAACACCTAAACATTATAACTTTTAACGTAATGTAATATTAGTTAGTGTAATATTGTAATATTAGTAGGATATCGTAATAAAACGCTCATACTTATCGCTTACACCACACGCTTTCAAGAAGCTTACAGTCGCGATGCTATCTCGGTGTAATGATCCATTGTAGATAGCATCAAGGGCCATATAGTATGACCTACTGCCATATGCATACTACTGTTTCTTCCTGTTTTAAATATACTAGCTACTTCTTACGACTTCGTCTATACATCAATAAAATGTATCATATCAACTAATCCCGCTAATAGCCTATCTAATTATCTATATACGAAATTTCATCAAAATTCGTAAAGTAGTTTCGTTTTGTTCTGACACACAAACATCTAAACATTTAAACTTTTGTAATATTCGTAGAATATCGTAATAAAACGCTCACTCTTATCACTTACACCAAACGCTTTCAAGAAGCTTACAGTCGCGATGCTATCTCGGTGTAATGATCTATTGTGGATAGCATCAAGGACCATATAGTATGACCTACTGCCATATGCATACCACTGTTTCTTCCTGCTTTATAGTATACTAGCTACTGCCCGCGACTTCGCTCACATTGATTTCCGGGTCTATACATCAATAAAAAGTCATATCACATAATCCCGCTAATAGCGTATCTAATTATTTATATCCGAAAATTCATCAAAATCGGTAAAATAGTTTCATTTTCTTTCGACACACAAACACCTAAACATTAAAACTTTTAACGTAATGTAATATTAGTTAGTGTAGTATTGTAATATTAGTGTAATGTTAGTAGGATATCGTAATAAATCGCTCACTCTTACCGCTTACACCAAACCCTTTCAAGAAGCTTACAGTCGCGATGCTATCTCAGTGTAATGATCCATTGTAGATAGCATCAAGGGCCATATAGTATGACCTACTGCCGTATGCATACCACTGCTTCCTGCTTTATAGTATACTAGCTTCTGCCCGCGATTTCGCTCACATTAATTTCTGGGTCAATAAAAAGTATCATATCAACTTATCTTACTTTCTTCATACGAAATTTCATCAAAATCCGTAAAGCAGTTTTGTTTTGTTTTGACACACAATTACACAAATATCCCAACATTAAAACTTTTCATTTCATTTCAGGTACAATAGTACGCTTAAAGCTAGTCAATTACAATAAAACAAATATTTTTTTTGTAATATTAGTACGATATCGTAATAAAACGCTCACACTTATCGCTTACACCAAACGCTTTCAAGACGCTTACAGTCGCGATGCTATCTCATTGTAATGATCTTTTGTGGATAGCATCAAGAACCATATAGTATGACCTACTGACATTTGCATAGAAGTTTTATTAATTGATCACAAATATGACAAATTATCGTATACAAAGAAATACTAAAACTATATTATAAATGCGAAAGTTTTGTGAGCGTGGATGTATATATGTGATATTTTACGTAAAAACTACTGAACCGGTTTTGATAAAACTCGTATATGATAAGGATCCAGAATAACATAGGCTTTTTATTCCGGAATTCCCACGGAATTATAAATTACGCGAATGCGCGCGCTGTTTTCTTTTGTTATTGTGAAAAGTCTGTCTTTAAATTTATTAAATCGACAGTTCCACTATTTATCTTGTTTTGAAGATTTCTCCATTTTTAAAGAACTTATATTAATGAGAATTAAAAAGATAGAAGTTCAAACTATATAAATTAAAATTTAAAAGAAAGAACTAGTTGTTCGATTGCAAATAAACACAAAGAAGTTGCAAGCTACACCTAAAGTTTCGTTTATATGTTCGTATGCCAATATTCTGATCAACTACGGTCATAAATTTATGATTAAAACAAAAACAATACGAAATCAAACCTTATCACCTACGACATACGACGGTACTTACAACATTTCATTTACCATCTCCGCGTCACAAAATATAAATTCATAACGTCGAAATAAGCTATAAAATATTTATTCGACAAGAATATCTTAAAGTTATTTGCAATAAACTTTTAATATTTGAGAATTTATCCAATGAAATTCTTTTATAAAATAACAAGGTTTAAAAATGCATCGTTCAGCGTTTGAGCACGGTCTCAGGAATAACAGCGGATAAAATGCAATACCTAGAATACCTGGATGCTCAAGATTATAAATATCTTATGGACTTGAACATAGAAATCTTTGTGTATTTGCATCAGTTTTATATACTTATCACGGTATTGTAAAAGTCTAAAGCGATGAAAATTTTAAGGATTGAATTAAATAATTTTTTACACCATTTCCACTATTTATTAGAAACTTTATTTTATTACAATCGGTTTCGAAAATTCATCATCAGGTCATGAAAAAGTATTTAATTCAATACTTAAAATGCATTTCCACCAAGAAGTTACGATACTATCTATCAATTATATTACATTTTAAGTAAGGAATAGGCGATCTGTAATCCAATAAAAATTATTTTACGAAGATTTTAACTATAGATAAGTTTATAGTATTTCACTTTAAATTATTGTATGCCTTGCTGGAGTGCTATAACATAACCTAACCCTGGATTTAATACGAATGAAATCGAGAACAAAAATCCTTCCTTATAACTCCATATTATAAATGCGAAAGTAACCCTGTCTGCATGGTTGTTTGTTCTTGACGCCTAAAGAACTGAATCGATATGGATGGAATTTTATGTAGAGATTGTTGGAAACCCGAGAAAGAACATAGGATAGCTTTTTAAATAAAGTACTTTTTAAAGGATTTTAAACACAAGATTATACTAACAAACACAAGATTATCCTATAGGATAGCTTATTTCGGAAATCCCACAAGTGAAACCGCGGTTCACAGCGAAATAAAATTAAAAAAAAATAGCATAAATAATTACATTCCGGTACAAAAACGCAAAACTGAAACAAACACCCCGTCTAACCCCACAACAAAAGGCACTTGCCAGACGAAAAATTATGTAAATTATGTTCAATTATGTATCTGTAGCTTAATTCAGCCTTCCGTCATATCCGTGAAGGTTCTCATAAATACGCAAGAGACTGTCTTGTGGTGACGCGTAGGCTAGGAGCTGGTGGTGAATTTATGGCCTGAAACTTAGAATTTTGATCTATTATCTACCCTAAAGTATCTACGCTAATGTTATAAAGAGAGAAACTTTTTTGTTTAGTTGTAATGTATAGTCTCAAAAACTACTGGTCTTACTGTAAAAATTCTTTCAGCATTCGAGCTACATTATTCACGAATAACATAGAACGTATATTTTATAGGCTATGTGTATAACGTTATGCTAATGGAGCGAATCTGCGCGAATGAGCTAGTAATTTATATTTCGTATACCTCTTATATATGTTATGTAAATATATATGTTATATAATATATTTATCTTATGTACCTCTTGATGGAAGTGCATTTTGATTTATTTACAACATTTTGCAACAACTTTGCAAAAAATAAAGAATTTAAGATACTTCATAACAATGTTTACAATATCGATTTGCAATAAAATCACTATTCTGTGAGTTTACTGCAACCTTTCCAGATAACTTTTACCCACCAGCTCTCAGACTATAATCAGGCAGTGAGGCGGTTAATTCAAACACTCGTGTATTCGTCCCTTTGTGCATTTTGAACCTTACCCCCCCGTAATAAGGACCGCGATTAGACGCAGCTGAGCGCATTCCGACTGTTATGAATATGTAATGTTTAAAATTAAGAAAAAGAATAATTAAATTTTGAAGATTATATCCGGACTTCTAATTGAATTTTGATACAGTCTAAGGATCAAATGGCGTGATCATGGTAAAATATTGTCTTTTATAATCTACATTAATATTATAAAGAGAAAACTTCGTTTGTTTGTTTGGTTGTAATGAATAGACTCAAAAACTACTGGACCGATTTTCAAATTCTTTCACCGTTCGAAAGCTACATTACGAATTTACGAGCCTATTCAATGCAAACAAGCAAAGAGACAAACAAAGTGTTCCTTTTTTAAAAATCTATACTAATATAATATAATATTATATTAGTAAACAGATACATAATTATTTTGTATGATTCTTTAATAAAAACATACGTTAGTTAAAATAGGTCATTTCCTAACTTCGCAGCTCCCCCATTCAAACTGGAATTTACTCAGAGCTGAAATATGAACTCACACTGAAGTTAAAGCTTTACTGAAATGAAAACAGATTTTAATGCGTATAACCTAACAAAGAGAAGCAATCTGTATACAATGTCTAAATAGCAGCGCAAAAACATTGACTGATATCTGTGGGAAATTTTCACTATTAACGTATATAGCTGTTCAAGGAATTAGCCTTTGTTGAATGAATGAATGAAAAACACTTTATTGCACAAGAATACAGGAAGATATACTGAAAAGAACAAGGTACAGTAGGCGGTCTTATCGCTACAAGCGATTTTTACAGACAACCGGAGAGTAGAGGAAAGTTCGCATAGAAAAGAGTTGATGGTTGGATCTAAGACCTGTATCTGTTGACAATAAATTCTATATGTTCTCATAAAGCACAGTATCCCATACACATATATCACATATTCGTAGACGATGCTGAAATTAGATCTTACACAAGTCTCTTTAGCGATAAGGCCGACTTTATAGCCCATACTTAAATACTGTTTTATTATACCTCAAATCCTATGTTTTATAATTGTGGTGCTAATAAAGTATATTGTATTGTATAATTGTATTCATAAACACTACTTGTAAGAAAAGTAGTAATACTATGCATTGTAAGTAAGACATTTCCCAATGCGTTTTAAAGTCTGTAATTGAATGATACAGATTAGAACCGACTTCCTCACTCTATAAAGTACAAAATAATTTATTTTTGTTGAAATCTATACAAAGTCTGTGCAAAATCTTGTTATTGAAAATAGATAAAAGCTTTCAAGTCCATAACTTGAAGTATTTAGTATTAAACGCACCTAATTAGAAAAAATAGTTGGGATGGATATCCGACATGACTCAACGATGCAGCCAAAGCATGCTCTCAAGATAACGTGTAAAGTTCGTGTAAAACAGAGTTTGCTGAAATTTTGGCATCGCAAATATTAGCTGCAGTCGAGGTGAAACATAAATTAGTTTCAGTGATGAAAGCAAATATGGATGACTTGAAATAGTTCCGCCATCTTGAAGATAATATACAGGGTGTCCCGTAATTTTGAAATTGGTATTAAATACAGAAGTTTTTAAGTTCACTGACCGTCTCAGTGTAGTACATTTTTTTTAAACCACAGACAATCAAATCTGACCTCAAAATTTTACTCTGTACTAAATCTGAAATAAATATTTTTTTTCTTCCGTTCTCTGATATTTCTATTAATATCCAATGCCTGCATCCAAGACAGCAACTCATCAAGAAAACTTAGTAAAAAAATTATGAAAAACAAATAAGAATTACGGCCACAATAAAATAAAACATTGGGCGAGGTCAACATTTTTGAAAAAACTACAAAATCTTCAATATTTCAAAAACAGTGATATTTTCGTATGACCTATATTGGGTTTTTTTGATAGATTATTAGCTCAGCTATCATCCCCCAAGAGATGCTTCACTCATTACGGGACACCCTGTATATGCTTTGTATATAAAATTGAAATCTTGTGTTTTTATCTGCCATATAATGTACCTCTTTGAACTATGTGCGATGTCTGTGATGAGGGAATGTATAAAAAAATTGCATTTGCGGGCAAAGGTGTATTGTTAGCTAAGTGTCTATAGTGATATATAATGAATATTATAATATTTTAAATGCTTTTAGTGAGTATCAATAGATGATTTCAGAATTGGGTGGCGAAAACTATAATTGGTATCACTTAATTGGTAGAATAAATAACAGAAATTAGCTTAATATGTTATTTATTTCCTATTAATAATAGCTAAAAATAGCTTATTCAAAAGTAACCTTGAATTAACTAGTCTGGAAATCCACTACCATTTCAAAGTTAGCTTTAAATCACTTGGAAACGTACAATATTAATATGGGATTTGGAATCACAGCTGGAACAAAATGAAAATATACATTTTAAATGCAATCTCAGTTCTATGAATGTGAGAGGTTGTTTAAGTAAGATAGTTTTGTTATATTATGTTATTGCTTGTTTCGCTCCCGTAGCATGATGTTAAATAGCCTATAATGTATGCCTATGTTACTAACTAAGTAAAATAGCATATAATGTAGTCTATTTCACTAAGTAAAGGTGCAAGATGTAGCTTTCCAATGGAGAAATAATTTTTGAAATCGGTGCAGTAGGTTTCGTATAAAAACTTTACAAACTTACATACACTAGTGGGCCACTCCGAGCTAGACGCGTTGTAAGATTTAATTTGATACGCCTAATTTGAAAAACGCCTATTCCATATGAAAACATTAAAAAAAATGAGGATTTTTCAAAAATGAAAAAGATGACTTGTAAAAAATATTTTAAAATATAATAAAAAATGTCTCAGTAACTAGTTAAATAATAACCAAAAGTGTTACAATAAAATAAACATTAAAAAAATTTATCATTTTTAAAAGTCCGCCATAAATCAACCACGTGTTACGTCAACGTCAAAGTAATAACTCATTACGCTTCACAATTGCATATAAACAAATAGGGCAACCTCATTTTAAATTTAACGCA
The DNA here is from genome assembly GCA_001586405.1 of Phoebis sennae. Classification (NCBI taxonomy): domain Eukaryota; kingdom Metazoa; phylum Arthropoda; class Insecta; order Lepidoptera; family Pieridae; genus Phoebis; species Phoebis sennae. The sequence continues at coordinate 201,629 of LQNK01000798.1, read as the reverse complement.
ATGAATGACAAACTCAGGCCTGAGAATATAATATTTGCTTTGAGGCTTAAGTGTATAATAATTAACAGCACTAGCTATTAATTTAATTATTACGTCGCTAGAGTATTTTGGTTTACCATCGAGTGTTTTTTCAAGAAAACGTCAAATCAATTCCAGTGAGTTAACAACAAAATTGCAATTCCTAACTCGTATTGAATGTTTCTATAACATGCTATTTTTAATTGTCTTTCATTTTTTTATTTAAATGAACTAGTGAATTTATTGTGTTGTTACTGTTACCTACATTTAATGATTCTGTTTAAAAGTGTATTTTTAAATAATGAATTAAGATATATTTAGAAAAAATTTTTACAAATTATAAATCCATTCTGCGTCAAATTATATGAAAACGCCTAATCAGAATTAAAACCTCTAATAATAATAACGTATACAATTAAGTCAGATCATGCAGAAAATATTAAAAAGGGTGAGCCACGCAAGGTGATATCACCGCCGCTGTCAATAAGTCAAAACGGTGCTTACTGAAAATCAGCGTGGCTACGCTGAGTGGGCGGCCGTTTTGCACCACACACTATGCATATATGTTGTGAATAAATGTATATAAAATGTATAAGCATTGTACGATTGGCCCAAGCTACCACCAGAGTAATTACCACCAGCAGAAGATCGTCGTAAAGCAGTATTCGTACGGTACGTACCTGGAGGCCTGTATTCCCATCCAATTCCTCTCCCATCCTGTTCTACTGCTCTCCCAATTTTCCATCATTCCTTCAAGCCGATAAGGCATCAGCGACACTTTCATGTTGTAGATGTTCACGGGCTGCGGTCAGTCACTTAACATCTGGTGAACCGCATGATCCACTCGCCTCCTCTATCATAAAAAATATCGATAAAAATAACATATTTCATACTAATATCGGTTTTATCGAGACTTCAAATCAAGCTACATTTCGGTAACAACGAAATAGCGTTATTGCAATTTCTAACTTCTATTGAACACTTCTATAACACGACTGAAGTCAATATTTCATTTTATTACGTTGGTTATTTTCCTTTAAAAATATTTACGTGACTCTTATACTTTACATTAACTAGCTGTGTCCCCTAGTTTCACGCGCATATATAATTGAAAACATTCATTAAAAAAAATATCATTTTTATTATTATTTTTTTTTATATATTTCCCATGTTTGAGATAGTTTCAACAAAATTTCCTTTATTTTAACCCCTGAGGGTAGAAGTGATGAAAATCCTTTCTTACTCATCAGCCAGGTCTGCAGTTCCATGTCGGGGTATAATAGGAGGCATGATACAAGTTTTCAGCTTGCCTCAAACACCCCCCAAAAAATAACCGTAGCTCTAAAAATATAAAATGTACCTAACTAGGAAAGTTTTGTAGGTACACAAATATCTCTATCCTTACTATCTTTATTAATATAATACATGCGAAAGTAACTCTGTTTATCTGTCTGTGTCCTTCTCACACCTAAACAACTGAATCGATTTTGATAAAATTTTGTACATAGATTGTTTGAAACCCATTTGATTGTTATCCAAGAAATGCCACGGTAACGGGACATATACAAGTTAAACTGCGGGACATAGTAAAATAATTCAACATTTCAACATTAATAACGTGGGAAATTCAACTGCATCAAGAATAGTTTTAGGATGTAAACATTGTTAAACTCAGTTTATCGTGTGTTTAGCTAACTGCACAATTAAACCGCGCTTAACCGTGCATACGTCAAAACTTATAGGTGCTTGCTATAAATGTTCGTAACCGTATCATATTATGTAAGCAATGATTAAACTATTTTTAACTGTAGTTTAATGAAACAAATATGTTATAACTTTCACGTTTTATAGCATGATAAACCATATTTTCATGTAGAATATTTTTACAAAATCTCGCCAATCTCCTTTCAACCATACAAATAAAGATACAGAAGTAAAAATATTGAGTTCGAAGATGAGCTAAAGCGGTGGGGGGAGGGGGGAGGTAAGAAGATAGTTTGGGTGAAATAGGAGAATGTTTGTCCGAGGATATTTTGAGTATTGAGCTTCTTTATTATACGCAAATGATAAAGCAATAGATAAAGAAAATCTTGAGTACAAAAATGAACGAAATCAGTGGGGGGATAACGAAGATCGGTTGAAATCGGTGATTTTCATATTTATTACAGGTCGAGGTCGAGCTCAGAGCGAGCCCCTAGTTTTTTTTTCTTCAGGTAATATGTAACTAAACTTGAAAGATCTTAAATGAAAACTACGTACTAGTCAATGTACGGCTTGTGTGAATTTGATTTGGTTCAGTTTTATTAGCAACATTATTAGCACCAGTTATTAATATAAAAATTCAATGACTTAAAACAAATAAAACAAGGAAAAAACGGGACATGGTACTTCATGTTATTCGCGTTTAATATAAATATATAACATCAATTATTTCAGTTCTATTCTAAGTGGACTTCATAGTTGACTAAAATAACACATTTGAATCAGATAAACCGAAGTAGAAATTAAACTATCTATAATCCATCACTATTTTGTATGTTTTATTTTTACGTAAATCAATACTTAATCCTCTATATCCATACTTAACCCTCTCATATAATATAAGATAATTCAAACGGAATTTAGCTGCAAAATGCGAACAATTACCCACTGCTGTTAGGCCCGATGCTAAATAAATAATGATCTACCTTCGCACGGGTTCGAGTTGAAACCGTACTTCAGTTGCCCCTACTACTGTACCATGGGGTAAAAATATTGCTTCGACTTTCGTTCGAGTTCTAGTTGTTACGTAATCTATTGATCTGCAGCAATTTATGAAAAATAATTTGTCAGATAAGAATGATAGACTAGAAAATTTAAAACTTAAGTTGCAGTACAAAAGACCACCTGTATAACCGAGGAACGATAAAGAATGGATCTTTATGATTTATGACGTAAACTACATGACAGGATCCGTAAACTGTTCACCATAATTAAAATATATTTAAAACATTTAATTAAAGTGAAACTCAGTCAAATGCATTGAAAAACTATAACAGCCATTGATATTTAAGAGCATTAAAAGTACATATAATATAGTTTTTTATAAAGATTACCACTAAAAAATTATGTTTTAAATTACTGCATGCAATGATCGAGAACTCGTAGTAAATTCAATATTTATTTAGGCTGCTATCTAATTCGCATCGCCTTGTCCGGCTTTTTACCTCCAAATAAAATATTCAGCATATCTTCTGGAGTTTCGCCCTAATCATATTAAAAGCTAAGGAATTAACAGATTCTTTTGTATCTATAACCACAAAATTGACTTGCGAGTCATGAAGACGACGTTACATTTTGAATTTAACGTCATCTTAAATATTTAGTATAAGTCAACTAAATATGTTTCCTGATTTAAAAAAGAAATATAATATATTGTATGTTACTTTATTTTATTTTTTAAGTTATAAACTTGGTTGCGTTGTCATTAAAATACTGACCTAAGCATAAGTTTTTAATTTGTTTGTTAAAATGTTTCTCATTAGCGGCCGTTTTCAATAATGTATCAAAGATTGTGGATAGATTGTAATCTCTGTATAATGTTCTTGAGAAATAATGCTCTTTATACCTAAACCTTAATTTTAATTTAATATTGGTTGTTACTTTGCTAATCAAACCATTAAGTTATTTTTCGCCCCCTGAAATCATAGTTTAGTAAAAGCACAGATAATATAATACTATACTACTAAAAGATAGATCATGTATCCAGGGATATGATTCCAAAAACAGATTGAAACATTCCACCATGTGCAGTGTACAAATTCCACCTTGCCATAGAAAGGTGTAACAAAAGTATTTTTGTTTTTTTTTTTTATAATTTTCGAAAAAATTAAAAATTTCCAAAACCGAGGGATATTTAATATCAAATATATTTTTTTAAACCGTCATAACATTCTCTATCTACAGGTACCATATTATCCTTTATGATACACACTGAATAATATTAATATCTCAGATAAATTTATCCTAAATCACACATCACTAAAAACTTTTACTTGCACAAAGTATAAATAACAATATTTCCAACCTCAAAGAATAACGCAGCTATTTTCCTTGTTCAACAGTTTTCTTTTCTTAATAAAATATTCAGAATATCTTCACATCGGGGATCTTGCAATATTAAATGATGTTTGCGTGCTATTGATAGAAGGAACGCGGGGGTTTTCCTAAAAACCTTTTAGTTTTGGGTATTGTTTATAGCGTATACGTTATTTATGTAAACGATCAACGTGTTAAAATCTATATTTTGGGGAAGGGTTAGGTTTTTAATAGTTTGCGGAATTTATAAGGGCTTGGATATGAGTTTGCGTAGTCAATTTTTTATATAACATTTTAATGTATCGTTGTTATACATGTTGTGAAAAAATACTGAAAATGTCTTCGGACTAATTAATATCATTTTAATAAATATTATAAGACCAAAAGTAGATTTCAGCTTCAAATTGAAGCAATGCAAAGCAAAGAAGAATATTTTGAACACATATATCTAGTTGGGAATACAAAAAGCACATACAAGAATTACTTCTATGCAAAAAAAAGTTCACGGGTAAAAACTGACATGGTGATCGATACTGACTGACATAGTGATCTATCACCGCACAACCAAGCCAAACCGCTGGACAGATCGGGCTGAGATTTCGCTTGCAGGTAGATGTTATGATCTAGGCATCCGCTTAGAAAGGATTTTGATGAAATCGAATGGGTAAAACAGATATACGTGGCTGAAACCGCGGGGCACATCAAGTTTATAAAAGCATAATAATTTGATATACCTAAACTCATAAATACTATAAATCGCTTAATAGCCCATAAAGTCGACAATAACCTCACCAAACGCCATAGCCCACACCTGCACGTACAAATTTTATTAATTTTAATCACCACTCGCGTGCTGACATACATTAACTTCTCTATGAAACATTACACTCGATAAAATAACTAAACAATGATATTTCTACGGTATTCCAGGGATGCACTTTGACATAATGGGGCTATAGCTTTAAGAATGTTAAAGGTACAAAATACATGTTGTAAAAAAATACGCTCCCAATTGAATCGAACCTCCATTTTTGGTTAGTCAGTTAAAAATAGCAATAGAATTTAAATTAGCACATATTGATTAAATTATTCAATAGAATAATTTACAAAAAAGTCATTTATTAAACCAAAAAAACACGCTTGCCAAAACATTATTACAACAACAAGAATTATGTCGTTTTAGATCCTATGCAGTTCTTTTTATTATATAATTTTGTACTAGCCGAAGAAAAAAAATATCTGTAGTTATTCATTTTCAGATTTGTAATGCAATATTAGTATATTATTTCAAGTAATATTAGTTATACAGCTTTTAGATCACTATGAATCCTCGGAGCAATTCAAAATGCAAGAGGTAAATTGGAATACGTCGGGCCCCTGTTGCCTTACGTCCATTTCTCAAATACGTTCCTAATAAACGCCCCTTTTAAAGTATCATTAAAACGTGTATGAATGCGATAAGCTGTATTGTTAATGAGGCACTGTTTGATTAATGCGGTACGCGAGTTATTTACGAGATCCGAAATGCTTGCGAGTTTTAGTAGTAACGCTCATTTATTTTGGAAAAGTTTTTGTTTATTGTATTAAATATTTAAGTGTAAGAAAAACGGTATTTCATTAATATTGCAGGAGGTGAAAGAAAATATTTTACTTACTCGTATATGTTAGTAACAAGTTCGCCTCCGTTGCTCAATAAACATTCTATTAATATTATACTTAGATCTATTTTCTTATCCTAATTTCTAAATGCGAAAGTTTGGATATTTCTTTTATTTTTAGACACTGAATTTCACACAAGCGAATCCGCGGAACAGCTAGTATGATAATGAATATTTAGGTTTCAGATACATTAATTACAAAATCAAAAAATCTATGGTTTTTTCATAACCTTCACTAGTATTATAAAAACAATATATATATAGGTTCAACAACTACTGGACTGATTTTAAAGTTCTTTCACTATTCGAAACCTACATTATCCATGAGTATGTAATGCTTTTATCTTTTAAATTCTAGTAATTATAATGGTCAACAAACATTATGTAGTTTGTACAATGATTTAGATCCCTGAGAACATATTTTATCTGTTGAACATTGAACTTTTGTTAAAGCGATAGGATAATTAATGTAAATGTAATTAGTATAGAATATAAGTGCCCTCCACCCTCATAGTAAGTTAGTTCTTAATCAATCACCTTCACAATTAAGTCTCTGTGCAGCGCCCATTTGCCGACACAGCTCTGTCGTTTATTAATTTTATTAATAATAGATACTATAAGTCAACTGGAAGTGTTTTATTTAAAAAGGCCCCTTCTTACAAGACCCGAACATTACAAGTAAGATAAGCTATATATGCAACGGGAGTGAAACCACGTGGATCAGCTAGTTGTTAGTTTAAAGGAATAGTTTAGTACTTACTAAACTAAACGTTGTTTTAAATGTTTAAAAGAATATCAGTTATCAAGGTTTAGGTTACATAGTACAAGCTTAGCTTACGGCCGTTTTCAATATTCTATCTATCCCTTGATTTGTTTACTAAAATCAGGGAAATCTATCTATTTGCACTTACTTTGATTTCAATACATTGACATTGGCAGAATCCATCTTTGATGGGAAGCCATTAGTAAAAAGAAGAAGAAGACTTTTGACAGTCAAGTGTCATTTAATCTGAGATTACAATCTATCCATAATCTTTGATACATTATTGAAAACGGCCGTTAGTTTGTGACTAGAGTGTGTATTGTTGAATGTCCCTGAATATTTATACTTATACAATTCTGAGGGAGCTTTAATAGTGCAATAGAAAAAATACGCATAACGTATTTCTTTTGTTTTAAATTTTGAAGCCAATTAATTCAGAGCGCTATCGCCCACCAAAACACAGTCGAACGCAACAAATTCTCCATCAGATTATTTAAACCAATTAATCTTTTCACTTATCAATGTCACATTTGGTAACCAAACAAAAGCGGACAAACAAAAAAACAAACACGCAACTTTAGAGGCGTTGAAATGCTTAAATAATAAAGCTTGTTTAAAATTCACCCTTTTCACAAAAAAAGATTATATCGCATTGCTTTACAGGGAAGTTCCGTGAATTTTTTTTATTTTAATTGTCCCCCATTTGGCCCTACTGTTTATCACAATAATAGTACACCGAGTTTTTAATGAGTGTGTAAGAATTTATAATCATTTTGATGTAATTTGCTTTTTTGTGCTCACTAGTTGGCGCCACTGGCGTGTGAGGTCCTGATTTGAACTGAAATATTCTTTCAATGACAATGAAATATCTTTATTTGGCATCACAAAGAAAATAGTAGGAAATAAATAGTACACTTTGGTGGCGTGATGCCAAAAAGGACATCAGCATATGTAGGAGAATAAAATCTCCAACTACTGATTTACAGTGACACCTTTAATGACATATAATCTTACAGCGGATTTTGTCTTTCAAAGTTCGATATTAAGTCTTGCGTTTAACAAAGTTTTAAATTAAATAATAATTCATATATCGAGCATGCCACGGTATTGTGCAATCCCATTTTGTTTGTAGAAAAAGGAGGAAATAAGTTTCCGAAACATAAAACTACCTCAAAGCATAAGTTAGAAGCGTTAGCCATAATTGGAATAATGTTTTAAATCAAATATAATACATCAGAAGTAGTCTAAAAACAAATAAAACCGTGCAACCCGCTTATAAACATGGGCAAGTGACTTCTCAAAGACCTCACGCTACATGAGCGCCTCTGGCGGCCAATTCACACGCTCAAAAAAAAAATTGGGGGTATTTCAGGCCACTTACGAGCCAGGTCTATAGTTCCAAGACGGGGTATAATAGAAGAAGCATCATACAAGTTTTCAGCTTGTCTGAAGCACTTCCCTAAAAATTGTCCTAGCTCTCGTAATACATCTCAAATTTCCTAGGAATGACGTCACACGCTAGTATTGCATGATCAAATTGAGTGCGATACCAAGGTTCGGGTAACTTAATACGTACTCCTTCGAGATCGGGTCAGATTCGGATAATAGTGAATAGCGGATAACGTTCGAATCAAGAGGAACTTAATACTGCTTTCGATTACTTTGTAAGTAATATTTTATTATCTTCTTGGTCCTTCGATCAGGATAAAATATTTTGCCAAATTTCGTAGGTAGAAATGGTTTGTGTTTGGAAGCATATAACATTTCTTTATAATTATTATACACTAGCTGTTACGCGCGGCTTCGCTCCCGTAGTATAATGTTATATAGCCTATATTCATCAGGGATAATGTAGGATTCCAATGGTAAAAGTTTTCAAATCGGTCAAGTAGTTTTGGAGCCTATTCAATTATAACAAACAAACAAAAGCAAATCGTTACTCCTTATAACATTGTTTTAAATAAATATTTATCATTTTATACCACACAGAATAAATTATCGGCACACAAAAATAATGTTATAAATGTGGTTTTCTGTACCTGTTTTCTTCATTTTTTTATGTTAAAGATTGTTTTCTTTTCTTTAAAGTTTCTGTTTCCTTAGTTTCATACATTGTATAACAATTGTTTCATAACAATAATTATTAATTCCGGAAAGTTCGAAATATAATTTCATCTATCTATTAATCGATTACCTCATTGAATGAGATTTCATACAAAGCTATTGAAATGACCCTAAGCGCTGGCGGATTGAGAATAATTCCCATTGTCTTATTACCGATAAGGATTTCAGATTAATTATTAAATGAATACTTTTTATTGTTGAAACAAGAAAATGAAATATGCTCAAAGCTTATTTAAGTTATGATTTTTTTTCGTTTTTAGTGTTCCGTACCTAAATAATAAAATCGGCACCCTAGTACTACGCCACCGATGTTTGTCTGTCTGCTACCTGGCTGTATCTCATAAATCCTTATAGCAAGAAGGATGAAATTTTCACTTATTTTGTATTTTCGTTGCCACTATATTTAAAAAAAATAAAAAAAAATTAAACAAATAATTTTTTTATTACAAAAACTTGTTTTTTGTCAATATTAATAACGGTAACAGGTAAACGCCTAAAATTTTCCCAGAATATTTAGTACGATATTGCCTTTACATAAATAATTAAATCAAAATAAAATAAATTTTATATCCCATACAAGAAATTTGTTTTTTTTATAGAAATATAATGAACAGAACCCTTCGTGCGTGAGTCTGACTCGCACTTGTATAACAATTGTTTATTTTTCTTGAATTTATTCCAGAAAATTCTATAATTAAGCAGTTGACGTAGACATTCATTGATTACCTCGTTTGATTTCGTACAAAGCCATTGAAATGGACCCAAAAGCCGGCGGATTGAGAATAATTCCCATTGTCTTATTACCGATTAGGATTTCAGTTGATTATCAAATGAATGACGCTTTGTTTAAATAAAAAGGAAAATAAATAAAACTGATTCAACATAAAAATTATAGATAAAATAATTCCTAATTTTTTTTACAAAATTCTTAGGTTTTACAAAATTCGATCACGTAAAAGTAAAGATCCTAAGCAATATCAGCTACAAGAAAACTAAAATAATATGAATATACCGAATACCCGAAGACTAAATAAAAAATAATAATAAAGTAAATGTAATTATGACGTTCTAAAAGCACCTCGAAGAAGGCCGATTTGGAAATAAACATTTTGACTTTGACTTTTGACTTTGTCTTTTGACTTTGTTTCTTTGAATGCGCTAAGCTTATATCAAGAATTACTGGTCCGATTAAAAAAACTTTTTGTGTAAGACAGTCTATAGTCTAGTCTATTCGAAGGAGTTTATAGGCTATATAACATTAAACTATAAGGGCCGCGGAAAATCTAGTAATTTTATTAATTCCTATTTATATAACAAGTTTTTTCACAAATCCATGAAATTACCATTAAATGTTACTCGTGTAGAACTAGATCATAAATTACCTACAAATTGCTAGATTTGAACAAAAACTAAATTTTCTAACGAGTAATGTATGACTGGTCATTAATTAAAGAAACTAATGGCCATTTTAATGACTTTATAACGAGCTGTAAGACCTAGAAAGTATTAAGTTTTTTAGTCGATCAACTTGAGAGCTGAAATCGGGTCGCTTACGATTAATTAAGGAATTCTTTGTGTTCGCGATGTTTGCCTTTTTTCGGGGATATCTAAGCACTTTATTATTTACAAATTCAAAGCAAGAAATAATATACAATCGTTCCTTTTATATAATCTTTTGTTTGGGACATTAATTTTTCTTGATTCGATATTTATTCACTTCGTAAACAAATTATTTAGAGTCTTATTTTGTACAATTTAATTTTTGGTTTTGTATGAATAATGTAATTATAATATACTCATATACATTTGAATAATATTATTTCTTATTATTTTTTCTGAACTGAACGGATTATGATGAAATAGGGAAGAACCTAGAATTCCTTTTTCGATCTATCGACTTAAACGCGAGCGAAACCGCGAAATTAGTTTTAAATGAGCATTTATACATTAAAACATAAAGTTAAAAATTTTCTTTCTACTCTACATTAGATAGCCTGGAAGAGAATGCTTTAGAGATAAGGCCGCCATACTGCATATGTGTATATCCATTGTTGTATTGATTTTTATGTATTATGTGCAATAAAGTAATATTCATTCATTCATTGAAATTATACGTCCCTATTGATTAAAGCCTCAAAGCCAACGCGACAAAGCCAATAATACGAGACGATTTTTAATATTTTCATCAAGTTTGGCGCAGCAAAGGGAATAGCTAAACGCGACGAAATAATTAGCTCTGAAATGAACAGACATACACCACACGGTCGTGGAAAATATGCAGCATCTCAGTAAAAAAATATATATTATTATGTAAATGTATATGACGTTCTAAAAGAAGCTAATTTGAAAAATAACCGTTTTGACTTTGACTTTGACTTTAATATTATGTGATAGTTTTGATGTTTGTGTTTCAATCACACCGCCATTACTGAACAAATTTTGATGAATTAGCGTATTCGAATAGGTCGTGTGAATTCCTATTTTATTATGTTCATCGTAATAATTATCACAACTGATAACTGATCAGTTGATATTTACAAGCAAAGAAAACTAAGCTAATTTGAACTTGTTACAACATGAATTGATTGCTTATACGGTGAAATATCTAATGTGTTTAATAATTGGTCTATTAAAATTACTATGAAAAAATATTTTAACAGACTTTATGTAGTCTAAGGTACTATCAATAGTACTAGTATAGTATTATATTATCTGTGTCAATAGTGACTCTAATTGTTACCTGGATTATGTGATAGTCTATGGTACTATAAATTTCTAATTGTGTAACACATATAAACTGAACCATACTACGCTCAAGCATCGGAATATATAATACATTTATAAGCAAAATTGTCTATTTTAAACTCCCGTGTGTAATGCATCTTTAATGCAGTCAGCGACGCGACGACACGTCGATCAGACTAACATAAAATCAATCTTTGTTATTTGCAACCATATTTTTTTTATTTTACTTATGTTAAAGCAGGTGAACTGCATGCCCCAACATGGAACTTGATGTTAAGTGACTGACCGCAGCCCATGAACATCTGAAACATAAGAGCGTCGCAGATGCCTTGCCGGCTTGAAGGGGAAGTACAGGATGGGAAAGGGAATGGGATGGAAATACAGGCCTATACCGTACAAGTATACAACCGTATTTATACGTCTTAATTTTACGCTATATCTAATCGCTTTATACTATTAATGCTTGATACTATAAGTAGTGTGAAAGCAATTTTAATTTCCCTATAAGTATTTAAAAATCCGGTAGAGATAATGCCTTGGAGTACATAATACTGTGCTTGACCAAAAATATCGTATGTACTATTCATGTGTTGAAGGTTGTCTATTTTAAGCTCCCGTGTGTAGTGCATCTATAATGCAGCGGCGCGACACGCCAATCACATTAACATAAACTCGCTTTTTGTTTGTTGCAAGCGTCTGTATTTATATGTCTTAATTTGACGCTATATTTTACGTATGTTCATTAATGCATGATAAGTAGTGCCAGAAGCAATTTTAACTTTCCTATAAGTATTTAAAAATCCAGCAGAGATAATGCCTTGTGAGCATATAATGTGCTAGATGTATGAGTTGTGCACGGCCATCCAATAAATATCGAATGTTATGTAGGTACTGTTCGTGTGTTGAAAGTTGTCTATTTTAAGCTCCCGTGTGTAGTGCATCTATAATGCAGCGGCGCGACACGCCAATCATATTAAAATAAACTCGCTCCTTGTTGTTTGCGACCGTGTGTATTTATACTGCGTTTTTGATTCCAATTGTATGTGCTTAGAATAATATGAAGTTTGGATTAACTAGTTTGGTACACAAAGGAAATTAATCTAAAGTTTGCTGTTTCGTTTGGAATTTAAAAAATGTATTTTATAGAACCATGGAGATTTTTAAAAATAATTTATAGTCCCTCTTACTCACCTCCTTATGTATTTTACTAATTGCAATTTTCGCCGTGTATTTAACAATAATTAAATATTTATAACTAGCTGCGCCCCAGGGCTTCGCTCCCGTGAGGATATCGTCATGATATAATATAACCTATAAGCCTTCCTCGATAAATGGAAAAAATTTTTTCAAATCAAACCAGTAGTTCCTGAGATTAGCGCGTTCAAACAAACAAACTCTTCAGCTTTAAAATATTAGTATAGATGATTAAATACTGATTTTTTGCCGTGGCGGACAGTCAATCAATCGCGCTGTTGGGTACACCATAGGGACTACACAACACCCAAAAATTTTGTAGTGCAAAATACGAGCACTAAGACACACAATTTATTCACCTAATTATATTTACAATATAATAAAAAATGTAAGTTTGACAACCCTACTTCTTAAGACAGTCTGCCACACGCAGTTATCAGTAAAAAACGCGGGAAACGAACCAATCACGACGTGTTAAGAATTCACGTCACAACATGGCCGCCGGGCCTTTGATAGTACTGTTACGCATTTTAATCGCTTAGATGTTACAATTGTCTTTATTCCACCGAAAAAGACGTTTTGACGGAAACAGAAAACGATTTTTGAATGCCTTCAACAAAGTTATATTTTTAAAATAGCTTTTGCCCGCGGTTTTGCCCGCGTTAAATTCGGACTTTAAAAATCAATATAATGTATCCTATCAACCTGTATTCAAGTGAAAGCTATAAAATGCCTTCGTGTGTGTTTAGAAAATACACGGTAAAATACAGATATTTTTGATATCTTCAAATAAATATTTTATAATTTTAAATGTCATGATTTCAATGTCACTTATGAAGTGATCGTCAAAAGATGACGGTTCACGGTGTTTTGTATGCATATAACATAATATCTATACATTATTATATCTTTGGAAAAATCATAGAACCGATTCAGTAAAAAACGAAGTGTCAGTCAATAAAATACTTTATTATACATTATTTTACATTATTATTTAACCCGACGTTTCGACCACTTTACAGCGAGCGTGGTCACGGGAGGAATTTTATTTAAAATTTAAAAAGTATTTTATTTAAAATGGAAAGTACTCGCGTTAAAACAAACACAAGTTTTTACTATGTCAGTCATATCTCAATAGATTATTACATAATCCTAAAGTTTGAAACTCATACTCTAAAAAGTCCCTTTAGTAGGAGGCTAGACCACAGAACTCATATTACAGCAACATAACCTAAAATACTTTAATGATTTTAATATCTTCAAAACAAGGAAAGAATAAAGAAAAAATATGTATAAAAATAATTCTCCAAATCGCACATTCCTATCCATATCACGTTACACTAAAACCAGGAAATAGTTGGCAATAATGATGTTATTATCCATCTCAAAGAGATACCCTCATTTTCCTCTTTTTGTTACTATTCCGATTTAACGAGAATCAACAGAGATATGAGCATTTAGTTAATCGACGAACCCAAATTACCACCCCCAGCAGAAGATCGGCGTGAAGCAGTATTGCACAGTGCTTAGTGCTTAGTGAATAAAAATTATGTTAGCGAGAGGCATATACAATAAATTTTAAAATTCCATTACTCAGAGATCCTAATATCTTAAGATTGTTTTTGGTGCCATGATGTCATGTTTGAAAATACGGAATGTGAAAGATCTTAGAGAATTTTAAGATATAGAAAAAAATTAAATCGATCTTTTAAGGGTAAAAATGGCTTTTTTACATTTCTTTACGCGCAGAAATATTTCAATATTTTTTTCGATGGATTTAACAAAATCCATCCATCATTCAAAAAATCTTTCCAAAGTTGTACTCGGTGCTATAAAATGTCCTAATCTATCCGTTAATTATATAAAAGAACATTTATATAATTACAAGAACATGTCCAAAACTTAACCAAAATCTCACACTGTGCGCCTCTACAAAATATAAAATTTTGCGAGCGAAGCCGCGGGAGGAAAGCTCGTAACTAATACATTACATACAATTAATGATATTAGATTCGTGTTATTTCAAATATTTTCCTTAACATCGAGAAAAATTAATTTCACAATATAAATAATTAATTTAATCTCGTACGAATTTCGTAATGTTCAGAATTTGTTATTAATTCGTACAGCTTAGATTAAACACAATTTTTCCATGGAAAATAGATTACTCTCAGAAATTGTTTGAAATCAAGGATTAAGATAAAATCCGAGCCCGCTCTGCATCTGACCTGATTTTGCTAATATTTTCTATACGAAGAACTTTGGTTAATACAAATTTATTGGTAAAGGAAATTTTTATTTTTTATTAGCTGATCCCCGCGGTTTCACTCACATTTAAATATCCCGTTCCACATCGTATAAGCTACGTGCTGTCTCGGATTTCTAACAATCTTTGTACAAAATTTCATCCAAATCGGTTCAGCGGTTTAGGCGTAAAAAAGAGCACAGAGGCAGAGTTACATTCGCATTTATAATATTAGTAAGTAAGTAAGGAAGACTAGCTACGCGGCGTCGTTATCGTAGCATAATATTACCTAAGCCTTAGTGAAAATGTTTTTGTGTCGACACACAAACACAACAAATGTAACATTTATAATATACGTTAAGATAATTTCTATCCCAAATTCGACTGCGTGAGATTAAAAGTAAAATGTTTGCAAACAAACTCTCACGTTAATGTTTTAAGAAGGATAGTTCATAATGGATGGACAAAAAACAGTGTGTTTAGAGGACTCTTGTTTTTTTAAGTTCCTTCCATTAAAAATACCTGCCAAAATACATTAACGTTGGATAATTAACCCAATATGTGAAATTATTTATTTACAAAATAAAGCTGATTCTCTTTTCACAAAATTAATTGGTAGATTTATTTTTCGAAAATATTAGTTTCGTATTTGTAGAAGCGCCATCTAACAGCTCATTGAAATGTTACGAGCTCCTGAGGGAACACGTAAGCTGAAAAAGTAGTTCTTACATTTCAGCATAGATGGCGCTGATACTAAAATTGAGTTTCAGAGGAAAATGGTACTTTATTCACCGAAGGCATTGTGTTAATTAAATATTGGTGCAAAAAAGGTATAGGAGTTACGATTAATATAATTTTTAATTTAAATAATTTTTCGAAATGAAGAAATTTCTTTTATGTGCTGCTCATTTTTTCTTTGTTAATTAATATAAAACATATTATATGATGTGTATGGCAGTATAATTTGAAAATAAGCATAATATAGGTACTGACACTGTTTTATATGTCTAGATGTAGTTCCATCACTTAGTAGTAAAACAGTTCAATTCTAAGTAGAAAGTAAGTAATAATAACTTTTTACTTAGAATTTGCCTACTTTTACATAAATAGCAAAAGTTTGCGACCCAGAAGATACCTGACTTCCTTATGTAAACTTAAAAAAAAATATGAATTATATTTTACATTTAATTAACAACAAAAATGTGCTACACATTAGGAAGTCCTTTCAAATAAAACAATAAACATCCTTCAAGGCAATTCAAATGCTATTATCAGACCACTAAAAACTTCACAATAAGCACCAGTAAGGCTATTGTAGGAGTTTCAGAAAATCATTTTAATTATGTAAATGTATGTAGAGTTATTCACAACGAATCATACGTTAAAAGTCAACGCTACACACGGACAGACAGATCCGCTATTTGAATTTTTATGTTACAGCAGGCAAGCATTCGGTTCACCTGATGTTAAGTGACTGACAGCCCATAAACATTTTTAACATCAAAGTGTCGCAGATGCCTTGCCAGCTCGAAGGAAGGGGAGGGATAAGGAGAGAATCAATGATAGAAAGTTGGAAAAGGAATAGGCCTGTATTCCCATCCTTGCGTTGGGAATATCTTCGGCGTCCGGGCACCCGCTCACCGTACGAAATACAGTGCAATACTGCTCCACGTCGTGTTCTTCCAAGCCTATTATAGTATAATATTAGCTACATTTTGGTTGAGTTTACTTTTTTATATAAAATATTAGTAGTCGCGCGGATTCCCGTAGCATAATGTTGTATAGCAAACTAGCAAAGTTCTGCAGTTTCACTCGCGTAACTTCTGATCCCGTTGCAACTCCGGGATTAAAAGTAGCCTATATGTTATTTTGAACCCTAACCATACCAAGTTTCATAATTGTTTCAGTAGTTTTTAAGTAAAAGAGACACATAAATCTTCACAAACTTTTGCATTTATCATATAAATGGGATGACCTTTCTCGACTACTGTCCTAATACAAAAATATAATTTCTAGTAGTATTACTAGGTCCTGAGGTTGACATAAACAAACAAATTATTCAGTTTTGTATTATACGTATATTAATGTGTTAATGCAGTTGATAATTTTTACCAATGAATACGTCAAATTGAAATAATAATACCTGAATATAGGAATATATTATTTTCCTTATTTACCTTCAAAGCAGTATGTATCCCAAACAAAGATTATGAATTTATACTCGCGCCGTTCCCCTTTATTGTTTCAGCGGAACGCAATCTCCGTCATTCTGACAGACAGACAGACAACGTGAAATTATATTAAATAACTGTACATATGCGGAATTGTTGCGATCTTTAATTTTGCATCGGATTATTTTGATTATAAACGGATAAATTAATAATTTAAATAATTTATAAGCGTAGATAATGGATATGTTAATTATGGTTAGAGTTTACGGATTTGAAGAGTTCTTTTAATGGTTATCCTAACCTAACCTATATACTCGTATATTATATACTAGCGACCCGCCCCGGCTTCGCACGGGTGCAATGCTGATATACTAAATACGCTACAGAAAAGCCGCGCCGCGTCGCCGTAAACGCTACGTTCCGCAATTTTTAAATCTGTACA
>LQNK01000798.1:170739-181893 GCA_001586405.1 Phoebis sennae | reverse complement strand
ATCCTTCAAGGAAATTCAAATGCTATTATCAGAGCACTAAAAACTTCACAATAAGCATCAGTAAGGCTATTGTAGGAGTTTCAGAAAATAATTTTAATTATGTAAATGTATGTAGAGTTATTCACAACGAATCATACGTTAAAAGTCAACGCTACACACGGACAGACAGATCTACTTTTGACTTTTTATGTTATAGCAGGCAAGCATTCGGTTCACCTGATGTTAAGTGACTGACAGCCCATAGACATTTTTAACATCAAAGTGTCGCAGATGCCTTGCCAGCTCGAAGGAAGGGGAGGTATAAGGAGAGAATCAATGATAGAAAGTTGGAAAGAGAGGAAATATGGGATGGGAATACCTTCGGCATCCGGGCACCCGCTCACCGTACGAAATACAGTACAATACTGCTCCACGTCGTGTCGGTGTTTTGCTTAAGCCTATAATAGTATAATATTAGCTACATTTTGGTTGAGTTTACTTTTTTATATAAAATATTAGTAGTCGCGCGGATTCCCGTAGCATAATGTTGTATAGCAAACTAGCAAAGCTCTGCAGTTTCACCCGCGTAACTTCTGATCTCGTTGCAACTCCGGGATTAAAAGTAGCCTATATGTTATATTGAACCCTTACCAGAAGTGCCAAGTTTCATAATCGTTTCAGTGGTTTTTACGTAAAAGAGTAACAAACACACATAAATCTTCACAAACTTTTGCATTTATAATACATATTAGTATGTTAACCTTCCTCGACTAATGTCCTAATACTATAATTTCTAGTAGTATTACTAGATCCTGACGTAAACATAAACAAACAAATTATTCAGTTTTGTATTATGCGTATATTTATGTGTTAATGCAGTTAATAATTTTTACCAATGAATACGTCAGATTGAGATAATAACACATAAATCAGTATAGGAATATATATTAGTAGGTTAACCTTCCTCGACTAATGTCCTAATACTATAATTTCTAGTAGTATTACTAGATCCTGACGTAAACATAAACAAACAAATTATTCAGTTTTGTATTATGCGTATATTTATGTGTTAATGCAGTTAATAATTTAACCAGTGAAAACGTGAAATTGAGATAATAACACCTAAATCATTATAGTATAGGAATATACTATTTTCCTTATTTATCTTGAAAACAGTATGTATCCCAAACAAAGATTATGAATTTATACTCGCGCCGTTCCCCTTTATTGTTTCAGCGGAACGCAATCTCCGTCATTCTGACAGACAGACAGACATCGTGAAATTATATTAAATAACTGTACATATGCGGAATTGTTGCGATCTTTAATTTTGCGTCGGATTATTTTGATAATAAACGGATAAATTAATGTAATTTCAATCTATACTAATATTATAAAGATGAAGGGTTTGTTTGTTTGAACGCGCTAATGTCAGGAATTACTGGTCCGATTCGAAAATTTTTAGTGTTAGATAGCCCATTTATCGAGAAAGGCTATATCATCCCGATATTCCCACGGGAGCGAAGCCCTGGGGCGCAGCTAGTTATTAACAAGCGTAGATAATGGATTCAATTTGGAAAGATTTTTTGAAATATTTTCCTCATAATATTATAATTGTAAAAGTTGTGTTTGTGTGATAATCACGACGAATTGTGCTAAAATTTCGTATACAAACAGGGTATAAGATGAAATAGATTATAGGATACCTTTAATTGATGTATAGAATCCCAATTTAACGCGAGCGAAGCAGGCAAAAGCTAGCTTAATAATTATAGCATACGATACTAGACTGAAATTGAGCAAATTTTTTTACGAAACAAATTTTACTTTTACAAATAAATCCCCAATTTACCTTTTAAGGATTTTAAAGCCCGATAGGAGAAATTTACAATAAAATTTATTTATTAATTGTCTTAAACTAAGATATACACATTCAGCTTAACAAAAATAATTTAAACTCGAGAACAGCTGATCAGATTTGAATAATTTTAGTCTTAAAATATTCATGAAAAAATTTAATAGTAGAAACCACATATATATTTTTCGTCGAATAGTTCATATATGTCAAATACGTCACGTTCAAAAATGGCGGTATGAAGTTTTCCGAATATTAATATATAATTATTCGTAATATTTATTAGCCTACTATTATTTATGTAGAACTAGCTGTGCCCCGCGGTTTCACTTGCATATATATCCCGTTCCCGTGGAATTTCCGGGATGAAAAGTATCCTATGTCCTTCTCCTGGCTCTAAACTACCTCCCTGCCAATTTTCAGCTAAATCGGTTCAGCCGTTCTTGAGTTATAAGTGGAGTAACTAACACGACTTTCTTTTATATATAGAAGAAAGATATGCGAGTATCAATGACCCAATTCGTAAGCACATTCAACTTTTTCCATTAACTTTCCCGTCTTAAGAAACCCTC
Source organism: Phoebis sennae (assembly GCA_001586405.1). Classification (NCBI taxonomy): domain Eukaryota; kingdom Metazoa; phylum Arthropoda; class Insecta; order Lepidoptera; family Pieridae; genus Phoebis; species Phoebis sennae. Next base: position 179,487 of record LQNK01000798.1, on the reverse strand, counting down.
CATACTGTACTCAAAATAAACCAAAACACACTGTTTCAGACGCAACACAATTTGTAATATTTCTGGCATACGATACGCCTATTAGACCATCTTGATAGCTGTCTGTTCATTTCTTTCAGCATCTATTTAAAAGCTACTGTTTTACCAATTTTTTAAAACACTCAAATCATCAAAATACAAAGAAAAACAAACCTTATTTCGAATGGCATTAAGTTCAACTGATTTACAACGAGGACACAATTAAATCTGTCAGCAATATACAATATTTATGGTAAGGTTTGATCACCAGTTTAACTAGACATCTCAAATTTGTTAAGCCTGCCAATAATTGTTTATACATCATAGCTCAAGTAACATTGGTTTTTCTTGATTTGGGGCGTTTTGTTGTCGGCTTTGAGATGAGATACGTTAACATATTTTAAAATATATTCAGTTATTTATAGTTTTCGGAAGCACTGCCATTGACAATCTCCGCTTGATTTATCAGAGGAAAAAGCGATTATTGCTTTAAATTTTATTTATGAGATAGTTCGTGAAGGGGCGCATTTAGTATAGAAATATAAGTTTTACTGTTTTTGGTTAAAATGATTCTTAGAACAGTCGGAGCATAAGGAATAGAGGACAAATATATTGTTCTTAGAAATTTTAAATCTATGGATTAACTTTTTTAGGATTTTACTTTTATTTCAAATTGTTGAAAAACTAAACATCACAACTAGTTTATTTTTTTTTGTTATAGAGGTATATTCCACTTTGAAATAGCAGTACTATATTTTATACTAATTTCAGAGTATATTCTTTTAAGCTGACGTTGACTATTTGCAGTAAATATTTAAGTTTTTTTTGTCCAAAACGAATAAGAAATTATTGGCAATAGATATATTTTCTACCCTTCGTCTAGGTATTAATTGAAAGTTTTGTCTACACAAATATTATAAAGAGGAAAACTTTGTTTGTTTGTTTAATTGTAATGAATAGGCTCAAAAACTACTGGACCGATTTTAAAAATCCTTTCACCATTCGAAAGCTACATTATCCATGAGTAGAATAGAATCAGTTAGTGCTTTTATAATTTTCGAAAATGTACACTGTTTGCTCTTTTCCTTCTATTATTTCATGTAGATGGTATGGATCATCATCAAATTAATGAACATATTTTTTTCTCTCGAATGCATACGTTATATAAAAAGTTGCATTACGAAACTTATCACTATATTATTAATCGTAATTACACATTTAATCACTGCGCTTGCGTCAAATAATAAATTATTCCCCACAGATTCGATAAATCGTCTTTTGTCCGTTGACACTGCAATTATGTTGTGATCAATGATACCGTTCTATGCAGCTCTATGGATAGTGTATGGAAGGTCTATGTGTGTTGATAGTCTATGTAGGTTGATCTTTATGATTCGTATATTCTATAGTTCTATGCAAAGAGGGTATGAAGTTTATAACTAAAATACAGTTTATATTTATAGATTACTAGCTTTCCGCCCGCGGCTTCGCTCGCGTGGACCTGGCAATTCCCGGCAATTATTCGAATTTTTCTCACTTTTTAAACCTTCCCTAGACCTCCACGAATAATTCAAGACCAAGATAAGATAAATCCGTTCAGCCGTTCTCGAGTTTTAGCGAGACTAACGAACAGCAATTCATTTTTATATACAATAGATGAAAAAATGTTATTTATTGTGGACTGTGGTTAATGAGTGAAAACCATGAAAGTGAATAAAACAAATTTTACATAACTCCTACGTAAAGACATAGTAAGTATAGTTGTATTCACGATGTTTTGAATTAGGCCATATATAAAATAAATAACTTTGAGAACTCGTAACCGAAATACAAAAACTGTTTGTAGAAAACTAAATATAATTCAACTTGGTCCATCTTTTTCATTCCGAATTTTATCCAAATCCGTTCAGCCGTTTTGCATGATATGAACCTTATTTTATAGCCTATATATTATTCTGAACATATAGCCTACATGTATACAAAGTTTCATCATAATCGGTTCAGTAGTTTTTGCGTGCAAGAGTCACATGCATACATCCTCACAATCTTTCGCATGTATAATATCTGTAGGATTAACAGGATTTGACTTCGTAAGAGCGAGTACAGCGCAATTCAATTTCAATGTCTTTGGACGAAATTTCCATTGCAAATAAATTGTATTTTCTGTCCTGGGTTTCACCTTTGGTCTTCCTTTACGGGTATTGTTACTAGCTTACAAATAAAATAAAGAGGCTTATGTTTAAAATCTGTGCGCATTATACAATGAAGAAATCTAAGTCTATCTGTCCAAATTAGGGGTTCCTAACCTTTTTGTGGCTGCAGACAATTTTCTATAATTATTGTTAGCAGCATATTAGTAGTGACCACGCGTAACGTCTTCGGATCAAGCGTGAGTGCTAGCCGGGGTGACAAATTCGATGTATAAATAAAAAAGTAACTCAGTCTGTCTGTATCTTTTTCACGCCTAAGCCACTGAACCGACTATGATGAAATTTTATAAAGAGAACCAAAGAAGGGATAGCCGAAAATTCCAGGAACACAGGAGATATAGGGACGCCGGCGAAACCGCGAAGCATAGCTAGTTTATTTTATAAGTCAAAAAAATCTAAAATTATTTCAATCTATACTAATATTATAAAGCTGAAGAGTGTGTTTGTTTGTTTGTTTGTGTGTTTGTTTGTTTGAACGCGCTAATCTCAGAAACTACTGGTCCGATTTGAAGAATTCTTTTAGTGTTAGATAGCCCATTTATCGAGGAAGGCTATAGGCTATATGTCATCCCGATATTCCCACGGGAGCGAAGCTCTGGTACGCAGCTAGTCATTAATATTACACGACCATTAACTATTGAATATTCACTGCGAATTTTTACTCGGAAATAAAATCCCCAACTTCACCCATAAACAAACGAAGAACACTCGTTCCTCGAAGTTTTGTCAACAAACTGAATCGATTCGAGTTCAAAGCGAATTCCAAATAATGGCTGAGACCAAAAACGATAAATCAAATCGACGAATGCGAAACAAACAGAACGGCAGAACTTTCATTTCATTCGCGCGGAGTGCAGTTACTTGCGTTACTATGGGAACTCGATCGAACTATTTAATTATTTTTTTATACTATTATTGTTTATTTTTATCAATTGTAAGGGGAGGCACTGTTCCTTGAGATACAGGTTACCACCTAGTTCAGGGGGCACTATTATATAAGCTATATCTGGCCTTTGAAAATAAACTTTATTTTATTTTTATTTTTATTATAAGGGGAAACATTTGACCGAGAGAAGCGAGGTCTCAGAGTCTAGATGGCCGGGCGATTGTATGTTTGTACATACTTATATACACAAGTTGCGTAGGTAACCTATTAAATTTCATGGCCAAATAGTTTAGAAAGAAAATGTCGAGTTCGAAAATGAGTGAAATCGGTGAAAGTGTTACGAAGATAGGGGGGTTCAACTAGGTGAATGTTTGTCCAAAGATATCTGGGGTATGGTTTATCCAATCTTGATAAAATTGTATAGAATATAAAATATTAAATTATAATTAATAAGAAATGTTCTTAAGTATTTACTTACATACTGAACGGGTATCATATTAATCAAGTTATATATATTTCATTTCAATAAACCTTCTTCTATTTCGAAAACGTATGGTAAGGAAAATTCAAGACTATACTTTAAGTTGTAAAGATACTGTTTTAATATACTGTAAAAATGCGCTTAAATTTGGTTTCCTTTCATACTTTGTTCGCATTTCTGCATTTTGACTAGTAATAATGTCTCCATTATATCAAGGGTTGCCTCGTTGGTTTAGTGGTTGCATCTTTGACTACAGATCAAAGGGTCTCGGGTTCGAATCCCAGGTGAGGCCAAAGAATATGTTATTGCGATTAATAAATCTTAGTAACAGCCCTGAGACTGGAATTTGGCGGTATTGGAACACTCCCCGTTTTCTCTCTCCTGTCGTGTCGGTCTGCCGTCCCATCGGGTTATGAGAGTAAAGAAATAGAGAGTGCACCTGTGTTCGCGTGTACACTTGTGCACTACTTCTTGACTGCACGGTTGACGCAATGGATACGTCAGTGTTGCGCCGGAGGGTGTGGGTTCGGTTCCCACGGGTAGAAAATGATGATGTGATGAACATTGTAATTTTCTACTGTCTGGGTGTTAATATCTATAGTATGTATTTATTTACAAAAAAAAGTATGTTTAAGTATGTCTATGAGTTATCTACTTTCCATAGTACAAGCGTTGGTTAGTTTGGGACTAGATGGCGTTGTGTAAAATGTCCGAAAATATTTATTTATTTATTTATCTATAATATCTTCTGCGCAGCTGGCTAATCTCTGTTGAGATTGGCCATCTTTTCCGAAATCGGTCAGGGGAGCTATTATATTATTACATATACGAATTGGTGACTATATAGTATTTTAAAGGGTTTGTTTTTTATTTGCACGCACTTATTCGCACGAGGTCTGTGGGTTACAAGCACTTAAACTACACTCCAACCTGGATCTAGTTTTCTTTGCCGGCATCTTCAAAGCTTTCGCGGCACTCGCTTTGTTTCGCGTTTTGCGAAAACTTTGCAAACGAACAGGTTTTTCTTAATCCTCTTTTCAGTTGTTTTTGTTGCGAACTTAACGGAAATGTTTCAATTGTGATGCTTTTATACTACTAGTAACCCGACTGCGCTCGTGCTATGTATTTTCCAGTCCTTTCAAGGGAAAATGTTCAAATACCGTCACAATGGGTGCTTACGAAGTGAAAATTCTAATTGTACCAATATTTCTAGTTTAGCAATTTCCGAATTGGTGTTAGATTTTTAAAAAATTACCGGTTTTTTTGTTAAGTCCATTCTCTTCCAACTTCCTATTAATCCTCTACTTATCCCCTCCCTTCCTTCAAGACATCTGCGTCACCTCAGTTTATAGATGTTCAAATGCTTTTAAATGTTTGCATTTTACATAATAACGTCAAGTAGTATTTTTTGTATTGTTACCTCTGAATGGAACTGCATCTTTATTTATTTATAAATTTATATAATTTTTTACAAATAAATCATAAATAATATTTTTTACGCTTTATTAAATATGTGATATAAAAAAATTTGGTATTAAATTTTAATCACAACAAAACATCCCTAAATATTATAATTAAAAAATAACAGTTAATTATATACATTAAGCTACAATACCAGTAACATTATAATCCTATGTAATCACGTCATATGTCCAAATGACCACATTTACATGGTAACCCGTAACAGCACGAACACTCTTTTTTAATGAATACAAAGGCCCGGCCTAATTAATAGACGTGTTCATACAAATCTAATTTTCGTTTTTGTTTCAGGTATGGTTTGTTTTCGCCAAAGTGGGTTATTCGGGTTAAGGTTTGTCAACGTTTACATAGAACTGGTCATTTATGTAGAAGAAATGGACTGGAAAGGTTGGTGTTTTCAGGGCGAATAGCAGAATTAGCAAGTTTTAAAAGCTTTTTTACAACGGATGACAAATGAAGACTCTGATGTCCTTCCTCGGGTTTCAAAGAATCTCTGTACAGAATTTCATCCAAATCGGTCCAGTAGTTTCGGAGCTCATTCGATTAAACAACCAAACAAAAAATCTAATATTTCCTATTTATAATATTAGCATAGAATGATAAGTCACGTGCGGCATCTTTAGAGAAAAAGTATAGGATGTAAGAAATTGATGAAAAACAGAAATAAGAAAGATCTTTTATGAGTCGATGGGCGCAGTGGATATTGCAATGGCCTATTGCGCCGAAGGGTGTGTGTTCGATCTCCACGAGTATAAAATTATGATGTGATGAACATTGTAATTTTCTACTGTCTAATTTATCTATAGAATATATGTATTTACAAAAAAAAATGTTTCAGTATGTCTATCAGTTATCTAGATTTCATAGTACAAGCTCTGCTTAGTTTGGGACTAGATGGCGTTGTGTGAAATGTCAAAGAATATTCATTCATCATGATCAGAAAATAATATATTTGAAAAATACTTTTATTTTATCTTGCAGTCGTATCATTTTTCATAATAACATTTTATTTCATTAATAATAACTTTTTGCCGATTTCCTCACTCTAAAAAGTAGAAAATAACTTTTATTTTATTTTTGATGAAATCTAGACAAAGTCGGTGCAAAATCTTGTTACATTGAAAATTGAAAATCGGTTAAAAACATCAATTTATAAGCCCATAAATCCTATTTCGGTTTTCAAAAACATACCAACCACTAAACACGGCAAAGTTATGTAACACGATGTAAATTTTTTGCAGTAGCTGTCATGAAAGCACTACCGAACTATTCTAGAAGCGATAAGAAGCTTCGTGACGCCGGAGACAAAGCTTAACATGCACTAGGAAATGTACATTTTGAAACCTGAAAACGAACCAATCTAAAACCAACCTTAAGATATAAACACAAGATTGAAAATTGCGTGTCCACATCTTGTATCGATATGCTCTTAACGCCGTTTGTAAACAAATTTATATGCACCTCTAGTGCGTAATCAAAATTAATGTTTATTCAAAGAGCATAGGGTTTATTTTCCATTGGTGGGAAAACGCTATTTTTCTTGTAAGGACATCTTGCAGATGCTATCAGAAACAACATGTCAACCTTACTATTAAGCTTTAAGAGAACGCTCTGTACCAGAATATCGAATTCATGCATATATAGTGCACTATATGCGGTCAATGCTATAATTGGGGTTTTGAATTGTATACGATGTGCAAAGTGCAGTGTTGCTTGTGTGTAAAGTTATCCGTCTACAGTAGTCGTATGATTTGTGCAATGGTAACTTTACTAACATTTATATGATTAAAATTTTATTTTCATTTGATGAAAAAACGGTGTTGCATGTTGAAAACATACGCAAATAATATAGACAATATTTGTGTAATCTTAATTACTAAATTGTTTTCCGAAATGTTAAATGAAATTTTTTATCGTTTGGTTATAGGCTACCTCATAGCACTTATTTTTCAATTACTTTGACTTAGTTTAAAAGCTGTTGTCTGTCAAGCAGTGAAATCTAACTTATTACTTGCCCTAAAACAATGAAGATCTTATTTCAAATGCTTCTAAACAGTCACCCACCAAGACTCTCATCGCGCTTGGGTAACTAGCCATGAGATAGGAAACTAACAGACCTAAAAATAAAATCTCCTTATATCTATACCTGAATTCAACCCAAGCTTATATTTGAATTCAAACTTCAAAATTAATTCGTTTCTTAATCCCAAACTTATATTATCATTTATAACAATATTACAAACTGTTATAATAAAGTATGTAGTGATAACCGTTTAGATTATAACAGTTACATTTGTGTGAATGTTCCTGGCTGAATACACGAACTTCAGCTTTTAAACTCTATTCCAAATTCGAACTTGACTCATCCCCATTCGGTTAGAACTAATAACAATAATGTGAATTGTTATGATAACGCTAATAAAGCATGTAACAATAACCGTTTACATTATGACAGTTACATTTATTGTTATTGGGTAATAACGTTTTCTCGGACAGCTGAAAGACGTTAACACGGGCTGTTGCTATGGTGATTGTTTTATATTGCCCGTTTTAGTTACGTAGAGTCTCGTTTCCTATTTATCAAAGCATAATTATTTCGGTATCTATCGAAAAAAACATTTCGTACACGGTTTACCTTCCATTATTATAAAGTGAGATAATGTAGGTGAAAAAAAGGTCATGAATTGTGTCAAAACTTAATCAAAATCTATTCAGCAATTTGTTGAATTTAATTAAAATGATTTTTCGATGTCTAGACCTTTTCAATGTGTAATCTTTCAATTGGCTATTCAAAAGGTTGAGTAGATTTGATTGATAGCAATTTACAATTATACATTTCTTGCTCAAAATATATCGAAGCTTCTTCGAATTGAAGAGACTTACAGCAAATATAGTAATTCAAAATAGAACTAATAAAGTACCATAAGTATTAACTACTGTAAGTCTTGTTTCGTTTTAATTCGTAGATTCTTTTGAATAGTTATCGTTGAAATCTACCTTTATTAGAATTATTTTAAAATTGATTAATACAATTTAATCATGTCACATCTTACTATGACATTGGAAGCTGCTGAAAATCAGCGTTGCGGCTGACACAATAGCAGCATATGCTGAGCTTGCTGACTGCCCTTCTATCGCCACTTTGTGTAGTATATGAATAAATGTATTTTCTTTTTTCTGTATAATTTTACTTTTTAACAATCTCGTGAAAAGATAGAGGTTAACTCGAAATTAACAAATAATCCGTATTGTATTTTATTTCGATGTTATCACAGATTCAACGTCCATTGCGCTCGAGTAAAGGGAATTAGACGAACAAAACGTACGAGTAGGAACAAAGCCGCTAATGAGTATCAAACGATATGAGATATCGCTAAATGGATTAACGGCTAATGAAAGGCTAGACTGATAAGGGTTCCTTTAAGACTGTAAAGGATTTTTTCTAGAACTTTGCTAAAAGATGGATGTTCTCTACTCGTTTTTTCAACACTAATTTTTTTTTATTTGAATAGGCTCTGAGAAGAAATGCAGGTTAAACTGTAGGATAGAAGTAGTTATGTCTGTGTATCTTGCAAGAAAATCAGTGACGGAAGAAAGAGATAAGGCTATCTTCATACATATGGGTGATCAGACCTAATATATTCTAATTATAAAAATTCCGTTTATGAAAA
>LQNK01000798.1:143553-169218 GCA_001586405.1 Phoebis sennae | reverse complement strand
TATAAAGTGATAACCGTTTAGATTATAACAGTTACATTTGTGTGAACATTCACACAAATGTAACAGGAACATTCCTGGCTGAATATACGAATTTCAGCTTTTAAACTCTATTCCAAATTCGAACTTGACTCATCCCCATTCGGTAATAACTAATAACAATAATGTGAATTGTTATGATAACGCTAATAAAGCATGTAACAATAACCGTTTACATTATAACAGTTACATTTATTGTTATTGGGTAATAACGTTTTCTCGGACAGCTGAAAGACGTTAACACGGGCTGTTGCTATGGTGATTGTTTTATATTGCCCGTTTTAGTTACGTGGCGTATCGTTTCCTATTTATCAAAGCATAATTATTTCGGTATCTATCGAAAAAAACATTTTGTACATTGACTACCTTCCGTTCGCAACTTTGTTTGCGTGGGCCGAGAAATAGTATAAAGTGAGATAATGTAGGTGAAAAAAAGGTCATGAATTGTGTCAAATCTTAATCAAAATCTATTCAGCAATTTGTTGAGTTTCATTGAAATAATTTTTCGATGTCTAGACCCTTTCAATGTGTAATCTTTCAATTGGCTATTCAAAAGGTTGAGTAGATTTGATTGATAGCAATTTACAATTACACATTTCTTGCTCAAAATATATCGAAGCTTCTTCGAATTGAAGAGACTTACAGCAAATATAGTAATTCAAAATAGAACTAATAAAGTACCATAACTATTAACTACTGTAAGTCTTGTTTCGTTTTAATTCGTAGATTCTTTTGAATAGTTATCGTTGAAATCTACCTTTAGAATTATTTGAAAATTGATTAATACAATTTAATCATGTCACATCTTACTTTGACATTGGAAGCTGCTGCAAATCAGCGTTGCGACTGACACAACAGCAGCATATGCTAAGCTTACTAACTGCCCTTCTATCGCCACCCTCCTACCGATTTCTTTTGTTTTCTCTATATGACTTTTCTATCTTTCTTTGTGTGGTCTACGAATAACTGTATTTTCTTCTTTCTGTATAATTTTACTTTTATATTGACGATATTGTTAATATCGTCAAAAAATAGGAGTTAACTCGATATTAAGAAATAATCTGTATTGTATTTTATTTCAATGTTATCACAGTTTCAACGTCCATTGCGCTCGAGTAAAGGGAATTAGACGAACAAAACGTACGAGCAGGAACAAAGCCGCTAATGAGTATTAAACGATATGCGATATCGCTAAATGGATTAACGGCTAATGAAAGGCTAGACTGATAAGGGTTCCTTTAAGATTGTAAAGGAATTTTATCTAGAACTTTGCTAAAAGATTGTTGAACACTAATGTTTTTTTTTGATTGAATAGGCTCTGAGACGAAATGCAGGTTAAACTGCAGGGTAGAAGTAGTTATCAATATATGTATGTAAAGTCTGTTTTTTTTTGCAAAATCATTGACGAAAGAAAGAGATAAGGTTATCTTCATACATATGGGTGGTGAGACCTAATATATTCTAATAATAAAAATCAAATCAAATCAAATCGTTTATTAAGATAAGAATTGGTCTCAACGCATTATACCTTTTTAGGCATGCAAATTATAATTAAGTACAATATTAATAAAATCCAATTTATAAAATGAAAACCCTTTGACAGCTATAAAAATTACGATTTGAGAATGTTACTAGGTATGCCAAATAGCTTGAAAGTTTGTTACAGTATAGCTTGTACCTATACAAATACACTGTTTTTTGTTGCAGTCAAAAATATCAAGTAGTTTTCATTTTATAGGCTTTTAAACTTCAGAAAAATTTCAAGTTCCGCTAAAGTCACGTGACCGCTTGTGACGTCACAAAACAGACGCCGCGCGGGCCGCGCTACTTCGCAGCAACTATAGTACGTGTAATAGACTGTGCATTACATATTTTGTTGTGTTTTATCCCGAATTTTCATAGATAATAATTAAATGATAATTAAAAATTTAAAATATCATATTCAATTAATAAATTAAACGGAAAATCAAAATAAAAAGGATTAATGGTTGTCCATTATCTATCCGGAAATATTGAATTTGATGCCGGTAAAATGCGACGAATTTTGAAAATATCCAATTCAAATATGTACTAGATTAACAAGTGATGTGCCAAAATGTATAAAGAACGTCAAATCTTCGCGATTATAAGCTATGAAAACGAAAAATACATCTATTCGAAAATAAATCCCGTTTAAATTGTGTTAGGATAAGGTCTTTTGCAGACTTTTGCAGGTCATTTGCCTTCGCGACAGTGATTTATTTATTTTTTTTGCAAATTTAAATGTGACTATAATATAAATAAGGCATATAATAAAATAAACCTATTAGTTTATTTTGAAGTCTTGTACTACTCACAAGTCACAGTCCATCCCTCCTTCACTTTATAAACTGTTTTTATATGCTTGGCCAATGATATTATATAACTATATAAAATATCATTGTGCGTGGCTATGGTTTTAAAGTATCAATAAATATAAAAATAAATAATTTCTTCCTGTTGCTAACGGTGCTAACAGACACCTATTAATATAATTTGCCCCTCCGTTCAAAAATGCAGTATGCAATTATTTTCCCATTCAAATCCTAGCAGCATTTGAATGGAAAAATAATAAAAGCATAGTTTATTATCGTAAGGATCACCTAAATATGGTGATCATATTAAATGTAAGTACAGAATAGTTATCATTTTATAACTATTTTATCCGAATTAATCGCGTATATACATGTTTTACACCTGACCTTTGAATGCTTTACAATTAATTAATGTTTTTTAAGTTTTTTTGATTTTTCAATAAACGCACTCACTCATTTAAAAGTTTCACTTTAAGATGAAAATAAATTATTATTAATTTTAATTTAATATGGTCACAGTACTTTTATTTCCGAATATGTACATGTAACGTCTAAATAGGTTTTATCTATTTCTTTCACGTTTTAAAGTAATTTGGAACCAAAAATAAACAACTTTTCTGGCAAATTGGTGGTTGTATTTGTACGTTTCAACACAAAATATAATTCTCAAGTATTTAATTGGACATTTTTAAAAGAATTCCGGTATAATTTCTAGAAAAACATAAGAAAGTAAGGGAGCGCTATAGCGAGCGCATGAGCTGTCTGTTTTATGACGTCACACCGCCACAATCGCCGCGTCGGGCGGTTTCAACTTGTTTTGCTTATAAATCAAAAACTAATTGACGTATCAAAATAATTTTTTCAACAGTATTTTTTATTTTAAAAATACTATATGAAAAGCTAAAAATCAAAATTTGTTAACATTCTCCATTAACAAACTATCAAGATTTCCATTCATATTGGTAAACAAATTGGCGCGCCTTCCAAATTCAAAAACTATTCCGAATACATTTTTCTATGGAATCCATAACATTCCTATGAGTTTTGCAACGTTCGAATTTATTAAAAAAAAACTGATGCGGCATCCAAATGCAAGAATTGGCGTAAATTCCAAATTCAAAAACAGTTCCAAATACAAATTGTCCATGGAATCCTTGACATTCCGGCCAGTGTTGCAACGTGCAAATTAATTAACCGTACGCGGACGCATATATCAATCAACAGGTCGCTTCATTTGCCTGTCCGTGTGTACCACGATTGTCCTCAGGGGGTTGGACGCTTTACCGCCAAAAAGTTATATGTAATAGAAAATAATGTCTATGGTACATGTATTATATCAAATATATATGTGATAAATTGACTCTGTGATAAATTCGTTCGCGTCTTAAACTAAATTTTTCCACATTCATTTAGCCTGATACTTCCTAACAATAAAGCTTTTACATGTGAAATGTTTTTATCTAATAATAATTTATAATTTATTGAAGTTTATTCAAAGCTACTAATAATGTTTTTTCAATGTAAAATCATCATATTAAATTATGTAGTATAATATTATAAATAAGTTTTAAATTATGTAGTACAATATTATAAAGAAGAAAAACTTATGTGTCTACTGGTCATTTCACACAAAATGTACTGCCCCGATTTAAAAAAAAATTCACGATTAGAAAACTGCATCATCATTACATTATATAAGAGCGATATTATAAAATATTTACAATTATACTACGGAACCAAAGCCCCGCGATACATCTAGTGTAAACTAAAAATGTACGAAATTAGGTTATGAGACAACAAACGTTACATATCTTCTAAAACAGGCTTCCCAATCTTCGCTCAAAGGAATTTCTCATTTGAAATTTTATTGCATACATTTTCAAATAAGCTTTTGTTATTACCGGCTATTTTTACGCCCAATTTTACGCCTTACTTTGTGTTATGCACGGCGCCTACTATTGTTAGTCGCACGCGATGTTTAGTATGTCATAAACGTGATATTGGTGTAAAGGTTCGAATATCGAATTATAAGTAAACTAGCTGTGCCCCGTGGGATTTGATCAAAATATTTTCTTAGTGGGCCATCCACTACGTCTACGGCTACTTCATAACATTTACTTGCATGCCAAATTTCAGTCCGTTCCCTCCAGCGGTTCGGGCTGTGCGTTGATAAGCTTTGCTTTTTAATCTGCATTTAAGTGAAGTTGATTTGAATTTCGAATTATGAAATATCGAACGTGAAGTTTGTAGCATGTCTTTTTTTTATTAAAGCAAGCAAGCCGAGCATACGATTTATCTGTTGGTAAGTTTCGCAGATTCTCAATTCCCTTCACAGCTTTAAAAAGAAGGGAAATAAGGAGGGGTTGAGTATGGTACTTCCCTCCTTATTCGTATAGGACAGAGGAGGCCGGGGAACTCACCGTACGAAATATAGTATGATACTATTTCAGCCGACTCTCTGAGAGCTAATGCTTCCCTGGCGCAGACTTGGCCAAACTCGTGCCCAAACAATACTCGGCTTTCACTCTTCCGCCCGTATTCAAAGAAGTTACTTTAATTCTACTCCACTCAATCACGGCCAAGGTTACGTCAAATATGACGTTGAGAAATATTAATCGGTATTCTAATATAAAAGTTTGACATAACTGGAGCATCCACCAAAGAGACCGAATAGTGACTGATGTTAAGTGGAGTCGAGGCATTCCTCGATCATTATACGTCCCTTGATCATTATGAAGGGACGTATTAGAATACGGGTGTTAAAGTCATCGTAAACGTCATCACGTTTGCATATAGAAGCTTCGGCATAAAATTGTCTTTGTAAACACTCAATACCCAGCTTACATAGACTTATTAACGGAAAACCTAATGCTTGTCACTTACGCTAATACCTTGCGTGCAGACGTTTAGTTCTGATAAGCTTATATGACATGAGTTATTACATATCCACGTTGTAGTTTCTTTTATTTGAATGCAAGGACGCTTAGAAAATAAACAAAGAGTTTAAAGATTCTGGGTATTATTGGCGTTCGTCTGTATTTTCGTGAAGTTTACGTGAAGCAGTGTAAAGTAAAAACGGCTGAGTAGTTACATACAGAGATTGTTTGAGACCCAAGAAAGGTCATAGGATAGCTTTTATTCCGGAAATTTCTTGGGAATGGGAAATACGATAGCAGGTTCATGAGAATGGCTTTTATGAAACAGCGAACGTGAAGATTGAAACATTTCTTTTTTATATTCAAGCAAGCAAGCGGAGCATGCAGTTCACCTGATGTTAAATACATGTCCGCAGCACATGAACATCTACAACATCAAAGACATAGATGCCTTGCCAGCTTGAAGGAAGAGGAAAGGATAAGGAGAGGATTAATGATGGGAAATTGGGAAAGGTGTACAACATGTGGGAGAAGAGTGGGATGGGAATACAGGCCTTTGGGCCCCCGCATGAAACACAGTGCAATAGTGTTTCACGCCATTCTTCCGCTGAAGGGGTGGTTATAACCCCGGTGCGAGCTTGGCCCAATTGTGCAATGCTCGCCTCAAACTCTTTTATTGTTTAAGATGTTATGCAGCAGAATTACCTTCTGTTGCCTCTTACGACACCCACGAGTAGAAATGAGGTGTCGACATATGTATTCTAGCCCGTCGCCACACGGGTAGAAAGAAAGTTATTTTGTATTGGACTACCATGCGGTTCGCATATCTATTTTCTTAGCTTCATCAAAAGTGCGTCCTTCGTTCTGCATCTGATCTCTCTCCGGTCGTGTCGGTCTGCCGTCCCATCGGGTTATGAGAGTAAAGGAATAGAGAGTGCACATGAGCTTGCGCACACACTTGTGCCCTATCTCCTGCGCAGTTGGCTGGTCTCTGTAGAGATTGGCCGCCGTGCCCGAAGTTCAGTCAGCAGGAACGTTTTCGATCATTTTCATAAGGCAAAATGAACTTCCATAGTAAGGGCTACGCATATTTTTTAACTGGACTTTATTTATGCACCATTTCCTCGGGGACTTTGACAAATGCCCGCAATTTTTGTTTCCCCTTTACCTTATGTTAACCTGTGAAATATCACTATTCATTGTTATTTTTATTGCTGTGCAAATGTAATTATATTTCTTGAAATACGACTTATTAATGATCCTTTGAAAGTATTAAATGTTCTAGATTCAATTTTAATGTATAGCGAATAATTGTTTAATAATTTAGGGTTTGTTTTAACGCGAGTTCCATATTGAATAAAAATCCTTTGTATAAGATTTTAAATTATACATTATTATATAAAGTTCATTATACATTATTATATAACATGATTTTTCGAACACTATAAAGCAGAGTGGTCACGGGCCACGATGTTTAATAATTTTTCATTACATTTTTAAATGTAATTTCAGAAGTCTTCTTTCCCCTGTCCTTATCCCACTAGGTGGGGTCGGAAAAACATGTGTTTTTCTCCCATACTCCTCTATCAGCCGTCATCTCCTTAGTCACACCTTTCACACTTATATCTTTATTCACACAATCCATCCACACTTTCTTCGGTCTCCCTCTACCTCTCACTGCATCCACATTCATATCCAATACTTTCTTACATGCACTTCCTCCATTCTCATGATGCCGTATTTAAACCATAATAAAATGCAAATTTTGTAACAAAATATAGAACGCAATAAATTTAATAAAATAACACAACTGGTGTCTTGAGCGTTTAAGAAGCTATCAGTGTTCAGAGACGGCTTTAATTAAAATGCGGATTCATTTTGCGATAATTCGCTGTTATTTTAAACAGATGACGCCATTTTTAATTAATTTATGTGAATATTTATATCAAATTTTATGAAATACCATTTTTTAATGACTTTAGAGAGTGATAACTCCAGTTTCATCAACTATTTCTAAATAATCTCCCTTTCAGCAAACTTTTAAAAGTACATTTTGATAAATTGTAATTCATAAAAAAAGTTTACGATTGATTCGTAAACTTTTTTTAATAATTTCATATTTCACTTTTCCAAAAAATCACAGGCATTATATCTCAGGGTGCAGATGGCCCGGCGAGTGTATGTTTGTATGACAGTATCTAGAGTATCGTTATTGCGATCATGATAAAATTTCATTGGCGATTAGATTTCTCATTACGAGGTCTAGCTCGGAACGAGCCATTAACAATTAAGTTTGTATTATTACTTCGTATAATGCGCAATCCTACTAAATATTATAAGTGCAAGTTTGTGAGGATGTATGTATGTATTGTCACGCAAAATCTACAGTTCCGATTTTGATGAAACTTGGTATACATTTAAGTAAGGGTTCAGAATAACATATAGGCTACTTTTAATCCCGGAGTTGCACCGGGATCAGAAGTTACAGCTAGTATATTAAAATGTTATTACGATGTATATTTACGTACGAGGCTCATTCGCGATTAGTCATTAGTTAGTTATTAGTTAATTAGTTAACACATAAAAAATGTAATATTCCGGTAGCATACCGTAATACAGCCGGCTGTTGGCCCGGTGTTAAAGTCAATCATTAATGGATTTACGCGTTTTTTACTGCTGAAACAATATCTTGGGTAATGAGAGGCCACTGTACGCTTCCTTATACAGATTTACTGTTATGGACTAATTATAGTGCATGTTTATCTATTTTTAGATGAAAATGTAAGATATGTGGTTCATTTGTAAGTCATGTCCTCATAAACATACGTGTATCACCACTCTATTTCTATCCGTGGGTGTCGAGGCAGAGGGTAAATCTGCTGCATAACAACTTAAGCAATAAAGGAGAGAAAGCATTGCACGACTGGGCCAAGCTCGCACCGGAATTTACCACTTGCCCAGCGGAAGACCGGTGTAAAGCAGTATTGCACTGTGTTTCGTACGGTGAGCGGGTGCCCGGAGGCCTGTATCCCCATCCTATCCTACTTCTCTCCCAACGTCTTACCATTAATCCTCTTCTTATCCCCTTCCTTTCCTTCTATCCGGTAAGGTATCTGCGATTTCCGTGTTGTAGATGTTCATGGGCTGCGGTCAGTCACTTAACATCAGGAGAAGTGCATGCTCCGCTTGCCAGCTATAGCATAAAACATGCTTTGGTTGGTTGAAAAGTACTGAAACTACTATCCATATAGAAGGAAGTACCTACTTCCCATCCCACTTATCTAACTAATATTATAAATATGAAAGTGTTTTGTATTTCGTTTGTCAATCAAGCGGCAACTACTCAACGAAGTTTGATAAAATTTTGAATACAGATAGGCTTTTTGGATTATTTTTTTTGATTTTTCATTGTTGATGGTGAAGGTTGTAATGATACCAGTCTTACGTTTATTTTTGCTGCTTTATTTTAACTGTACTTTTTAACCTCATCATCAATAGGATTTTGATCAAAAGCCACGTGAACGGGGAAGACAGATATATACGGGTGTAGCAGCTAAATCCTTTTACATTACAAGAATTGAATTACTTTATAAATACCCATCTAACAATATTACATAACATATCTCTAAGCACAACAAAATTGCAACAAGAAAATAGCTTTAAATCCTCTTTATCATTAAATAGACGCTAAAAACTTGTCTCACGTGATACAACTATAAATATTTTAAACCTCATAAAATATAATCTCGGTCCTAAAATGTTTTTAACGGGTTCATAAATATTTGAAAACACAAACAAAGTAAACGTCTACATTGTATTGGAGACAGTAAATCAATATTAAAAACCGGCCAAGTGCGAGCCGGATGAAGGACAGGAAGGGTTCCGGACATAAATATTATTTTTTTTATAATTTTAGTATTGTATGGATGGACTGTATAAAAGAAGATACGAAGATATAAAAGAAGAGAGACGAGTGGAAGGAGAAAACCCATTGCACTGACCCCAAATAATGGGATAAGGGCAGGGTGATGATAAATATTTGCTAACTGTATATGTTTGTTGGTTGTGTTTTAAAAATGATGAATGTCTTTTCTTTCTTTCTTTCTTTCTTCTTTCTATTACACCGGCAAATGAAATACATAATTTGTGAAAATATCAGCTTTCTAGCTATCACGCTGTATGTGATACAGTCTTGCGACAGACAGACAGACGGACAGCGTAAGCTTAAGGGTCCAAACATTGACTTAAAGAATTTTACACCATTTCCACTATTTATTAGAAAACTTTATTTAATTACAACCGGTTTCGAAAATTCATCATCAGTTAAAAAAGTCTTTAATTCAATAGTTAAAATACATTTCCACCAAGAGGTCCCAATACAATATATTATCAATTATACTAAGGCCAGTTTTTACTTTTTAGGCACGGAACCCTAAAATTTGTCTGAAGTTATTGCTTTTTAATTTGAAACAGACCGCCTTTAACCGCTCTAATCTAATTAGATACGATTGTAAAGTTCGCTTTGAAATAATTTTTGTTACAGGGTAATTATATTTTAAGAACGCGAAGTAATTATAGTATTGATCTTTCAAAAGTAAAAGAAAGTAACTTGACTAAAGTTTAATGAAATAAAAAAATCTAACAACTAATTTCATAAAAAGCGTATGTACCTACATCACTTCTGGGAGACCAAAGAGACTTACATTTTTTAATAATGAACGATACGGCTTCGCCTCCGTAGCATAATGTAAAATATATAGTCTATAAAATATAGCCTACGTTACTCGTGGATAATGTAGCTTTCGAATGGTGAAAGAATTTTTAAAATCGGCCTAATAGTTTTTGAGGCTAGAAGAAAGAAAGAAGCAAAGAAGTTTAAGTATAATTTATGTCTTTCAAAACTATGTATCTCGCAACTAAATCCTAAATGCACAAAATATTACAAACACTAAATCAGTAAAACACAAAAAAATGCTCAAGAACAAAAAGCATGACATACAAATAAATCAGCGCTAACCCTTTCACTAACGGGACAAAAAGACCCTTGTTACCGCATCATTATCCATACTTTGTCCCGTTTCCGACGTAAGCTTATTTCGTGTCGTTCATTAGAAGTTCATTATTTTACTTATAATGTGACACATTGTTTAAAGGAATTATTTTTTAACTTGCAGTTGCTGTCGCTGTGAGACTGTTCAATTTTTCACCTTACGATTTACAACTTCAAGGAGTTGCCTTATAATTTACACAAATCTTTAGGGATAATAATACAACTGAGAGACATAATACAACATCAGACTCTATTTTAAATATGAAAAATATACCCTTGAACCAATCAGCTTCATTTTCTTTTGATAATCTTCTTTTGATGAGAATAGATACATTAATTTTTTTGCCATCCTTCAATTTCTGCACCTTAAAATAATTGCCTTTATTGTAAAACTAATTTTAAAAACATCACGTTATAAATATAAGTAAATTAAGTTCAGTGGTTAAAACGTTAATCTACAGAATACAAACAACCATGCATTTTGGCAGCCATGATCGCTCGAGGCATGAGGGTGAGCACTTTAAAATTTATTGAATTTTCCTGTACCCACCCACCCTATATCAGCCCTTCATGTTGATACCGTAGGCTGTTCTTTTTTCAAAGTTGTGCCAAAATTGGCGCGAAACGTGAGAAACGTCATACGTCACATGTTGAACTGAAAAGGGTTGGTTTGCAGAGTTGAACTTGGAATTAAAAATTTAAAATGTTTGTTTTATTTGACTACAATTTAGAAATTAAATTTACTTAATTAACACCTTTAACACTATTTATAATCCAATAATTTCACGTGTAAAATATTATAAGATATCTTTTATATATTTTATTCATACTTTATGACCGGCCAGTCGTGAATCCGCATTTCAAATTGGACGACGATTCTCGCGTCAGCAAATAATTATGAAACAAACGCTGACGGGTGCAGAGCAAATAAACCGTTCCTCGGTTACAATGTGCGGACAATGTCCGTTGATTGCTGCGTCAGGTGCTCGCGTGAAGTTTAACGTATTTATCTATACTTGAGTAGTTATGTTATACTTTATAAATTATTACCGGCCAGTCTGCATCTAAATTTCAAATTTCGAATGACGTTTCCCGGGCGTCAGCAAATAATTATGAAACAAACGCTGACGGGTGCAGAGCAAATAAACCGTTCCTCGGTTACAATGTGCGGACAATGTCCGTTGATTGCTGCGTCAGGTGCTCGCGTGAAGTTTAACGTATTTATCTATACTTGAGTAGTTATGTTATACTTTATAAATTATTACCGGCCAGTCTGCATCTAAATTTCAAATTTCGAATGACGTTTCCCGCGCGTCAGCAAATAATTATGAAACAAACGCTGACGGGCACAGAGCAAATAAACCGTTCCTCGGTTACATTGTGCGGACAATGTCCGTTGATTGCTGCGTCAGGTGTTTGCGGAAGGCTTTGTATACTTGGATATAGAGTGAATATATATCGATTGATTAAGGGAGTAAAACATGTAAATAAATAGTAATTGTTATCCTTTGAACCTGAAGAACAAGCGAGTTTTCAGAATGAAAATGTCGAATAATTTGTAATTGAAAACTGTAACTCACGTTTCACTAGTAAAGTTTTAATGCTTCCTAAGTATTAACATTTTATTGTTACTATTTCCAGAGAAGAATCGTATGCAAAAAATAATTTAAACCTAATAGAAAAAAATTAAACATAAAAGTTAACTATAGTTAAAATAGGTAATCGTAAGCCTTTTGTGTTATGTACATCATTTATAACTTTAAGATACACGAAAATAAATCGCTGATAAGAACAATTATTGAGAACCTAGCAAGGGTTGTAAAACACACTTGTAAATAAGGGTGAGAATCGCTTGCACGTGCAGTTTAAACACGTCTGGTGGACATCGTTAGGTAATCAAATTTGTTTCCAACTCGTTAACGAGCGAGTGACGGTCAGCTTGAGTGAGTCGCTTACAAATAGAGACTGTGTAATATGTTTGCAGAAATGGACTTTGACCGCGGCGTACGGAGTGTTGTTTGGTACTTTCTAATTGAAATGCCGATTAGATAAGTTTCACATAAAATAATAACTTGTTTTATTGCAAATACCTGTTTAATTAATTCGGGATGTATATAAACTATAAACATATATTATTCTGGCTCTATGTAGCAGCAAACAGTAAGCAACAAGAACTTTGTTAGCATTAAAGTATGAGTATAGTTGTTAAGGGATATAACTTTCTAGCCTTAAATTTATTACTCAAATCCTATTTCAAACTACTTAACATAATGAAATAGAAAGAGAATCAGTTGTAAAAACACTCGTGCGTAAGGGTGAGAATCGCTTGCACGTGCAGTTTAAACACGTCTGGTGGACATCGTTAGGTAATCAAATTTGTTTCCAACTCGCTAACGAGCGAGTGACGGTCAGCTTGAGTGAGTCGCTTACAAATAGAGACTGTGTGTAATATGTTTGCAGAAATGGACTTTGACCGCGGCGAACGGAGTGTTGTTTGGTACTTTCTAATTGAAATGCCGATTAAATAAATTTCAAGTGAAATAATAATTTATTTTGTTGCAAATACATGTTTAATTATTATTCAGGGTCATATATAAACATAATTTTTTCTGACTTTATGTACAGAATCATCTTATTCAAGCAGCAATAACTTTGTAAGCATTAAGGTATTAGTATAGTTGTTGAAGGATATAGTATTATACTAGCCTTAAATTTATAACTCAAATCCTATTTCAAACTACTTAATATAAAACACTTTTATAACGAACTAGTAAGAGAGTCAGTTGTAAAAACACTCGTGCATAAGGGTGAGAATCGCTTGCACGTGCAGTTTAAACACGTCTGGTGGACATCGTTAGGTAATCAAATTTGTTTCCAACTCGCTAACGAGCGAGTGACAGTCAGCTTGAGTGAGTCGCTTACAAATAGAGACTGTGTGTAATATGTTTGCAGAAATGGACTTTGACCGCGGCGAACGGAGTGTTGTTTGGTACTTTCTAATTGAAATGCCGATTAGATAACTTTTATATGAAATAATAACCTGTTTTGTTGCAAATATATGTTTAATTATTATTCAGGGTCATATATAAATATATTTTTTTCTGGATTTATGTACAGAATCATATTATTCAAGCAGCAATAACTTTGTTAGCATTAAAGTATTAGTATAGTTGTTAAAGGATATAATTTTAAGCCTTAAATTTATAACTCAAATCCTATTTCAAACTACTTAACATAAAACACTTTTATAATGAACTAGTAAGAGAATCGGTTGTAAAGAGACTAGTGCATAAGGGTGAGAATCGCTTGCACGTGCAGTTTAAACACGTCTGGTGGACATCATTAGGTAATCAAATTTGTTTCCAACTCGCTAACGAGCGAGTGACGGTCAGCTTGAGTGAGTCGCTTACAAATAGAGACTGTGTGTAATATGTTTGCAGAAATGGACTTTGACCGCGACGAACGGAGTGTTATTTTGTACTTTCTAATTGAAATGTCGATTAGATAACTTTTAAATGAAATAATAATTTCTTATGTTGCAAGTACATTTTTTAATTAATTCGGTGTTATATATAAACATATGTTATTCCGGTTTTATTCAAATGGCAAGTACATAATCATCTTATTCAAGCAGCAAGAACTTTGTTAGCATTAAAGTATTAGTATAGTTGTTAAAGGATATAATTTTAAGCCTTAAATTTATAACTCATATCTTATTTCAAAGTACTTAACATTTAAGCAATATTATAATAAACTAGAGGAAGAAGCAATTGTAAAAACACTCGTGCGTAAGGGTGAGAATCGCTTGCACGTGCAGTTTAAACACGTCTGGTGGACATCGTTAGGTAATCAAATTTGTTTCCAACTCGCTAACGAGCGAGTGACAGTCAGCTTGAGTGAGTCGCTTACAAATAGAGACTGTGTAATATGTTTGCAGAAATGGACTTTGACCGCGATATTTTAGGTTTATTTGGAATTCTTTCTTCATTTGCATACTGATTAGAAACTTGCGGAGAAAATGAAAAATAAATGAAAAAAATACTATAAGCTACCAAGATAAAAAATACTTTATAAAAATTAATAATTATTACATACACACAAAACGAAGTTACAAACTATTTGAAACACAGTTTTCAGTTTGTCTGCATGATACTATAGAACATAAAATGTATTTACTTTAGTGTCGTAATTTGTTTCTTACGAATGAGATTTTCAATTTCTTCCTTTTATGGCAAATGAGTTACAGTCAAAATATAATTACAACTATTTCAAACGAAATGCACAGACAGTATCAAAGTTGCGCATTGTTACGATTGATTTTCTTACAAAAACAAATTATTAATGACCTTTTGTATTCCAAATTCCTTTGTACGTTTGATAGTATTGTTTTTTAAACATCATTTCTGCAGTCTGAAAAATAAGAATACTTATATATCTATAATAAAACTTCCTTTTCTTATGTTAAGATATTCTAATAAAGAAAAAAAAATCCAATAATATTTAATAGGCACTTAGCAGTAAATAATAATTTTAATTCAATGCTTAAAATCGCATTTCGTTCCCATCCATTTTTTAAATTAAAATATTTTTAAAGCAAAAAAATTCTAACCTAAAGCGATGGAAACAAATGAAAGCAAAAGTTAAAAACTGTGAAACGCAGTTTGTATTAATCTCCGTTTACAATAACCAATTAAAAAGCGGAATTTCAAAATAGGTATTTCAAAGTCAACGAGAATGACATCTATTGTCGGCCACAGACTCATTAGGAAAAAGAAAAACAATTAAACGGAACAGACAGAAAGTTGTGTAATTAATTTACTAACCTTTATTACGTCGCTATATGTTTCAGAATTGTTTGTGTGCAGTGAAAATTTTGCTTTCCGTTGTAGTGGGAGAGTTAGTGATTTATAAATCTATGAAAAGTTATTATTGATAATAACTTTTTGCAAAAAATAGAAGTGACTTCCTCACTCGTAAAAGTAGAAAATAACTTTTATTTTATTTTTGTAGAAATCTATACAAACTCGGTGCAAATATTTTTTTTATTTTATTTAATTTAAAATAGATAATGGGATAGGTATACATGCCCTGAAACACTGCGCACAATCTTTGACCAGTGTTAATTTATTAGACGCCATTATTCAACATAATTTACAACAGTATTAATTTATTCTTGCATTTCCGTTACCAAAAATGCCGTTAAAAACAACTATCGATCTTTTTGATTCTACTTCATGGTTTAGTGTGGAATATATCGTATGTTCGTAAACAGTTACCCTGCTCTGAAACACTGCACATGTTCCCTGACCATCGTTATTTAATACATAATTTCTACGCATAATTTAACAGTATAAATTTATTTTTGCGCGTAAGTCCCCTACCAAAAAAACAACTATCGATGTTTTTACACCAGCTCTTACGCTATTTGTCCACACATGCCCTGAAACACTGCGGGCGCTTCCTTTGACCATTGTTCTATAATTCAGTGAAGCTATTGTTCAACCCGTCATGTAGAAACAGCATTAAAGATCATTGTTGCTTGAACTTTTTTTAGGTTTTTTTAGTCTCGTTTTGAGACGTTGATTCATGTAAAGGTTCGGTTGTAATATTTAGACGGATATTATTTTTGTGTCTTATTTAATAATGGATTCCATGAATAACCACCCCGTTGGTTCAATAATAGTACGTCAACTTTACAACCTAAGTATTTAAGTCTGATAATACATCTAAATACTTGCACTGTGTTTCGTACGGTGAGCTGGTGCCCGGAGGCCTGTTTTCCCATCCCATCCCTCTGCCATCCTATTATATTCCTTTCCCAACTTCCTATCATTAATCCTCTCCTTATCCCCTCCCTCCAAGCCGGCAAGGCATCTGCGATACTTCTATGTTGATGGGCTGCGATCAGTCACTTCACATCAGGTAAACCGCATGCCCCGCTTGCCTGCTTTAACATAAAAAAAAATTATCTCATAAACTGATTTACCATTTACCCCGTGCGTCAATACGATACACGGGACATAGGCTTTATTTTTTCTTGTTCAACTCAGTTGTTTAATTTTAAATGCTACTTGGCTTATTGGTTGCTCATGACACCGTGCTTTTGTTTTAGTTCTTTAAATAAGAATTAAGTATCATTAAAAAGAAAATCCTTAAAAACTTGTACAATTATTTTTACCGTTTTTACCTCAATTTAATTGACATTTATTTGTCTTAACGTTAATTGTATGCTCGCACCACGGTGGTCCACTAAAATAGAGACAATTACGTATCAAGTATCCATTACAAGGATTTACGACTAAACAAGGGAATATCTTTTTACGTTAAGTTTGAGATAAATATATCGCAGCAAAAATAGACGTCTCTCTTTACAATATATCGCGATCAATTACAAAGAACTTGTAAGTTGATTTCCTTCTGCAGTTTTGATAACAAAAATTATATAAAAATGTCCTTAACATTTCAAATAACAACAATTCGTTTTCTAAGTAAGTAAATTTTATACATACATAGGATGACAACTAATACACTAATATACTTACATTTTCTTATCGAACATATTAAAATTACTTTGATTTAAAACATATATAATTTATAACAACATATTTTTTATTACATACATCTATCTATCAATTTCCGTTCGTTAGTCTCGCTAAAACTCGAGAACGGCTGAACCGATTTGACTAATTTTTGTCTTGAAATATTCGTGGAAGTCCATGGAAGGTTTATACGGTGCGAAAATATGACGAAATTGTGAATAGAATAATAAAAACCACGATTATATTTTTTCATACAAATAGTTCGTGTCTGTCAAATACGTCACGTTAGCTAGTATATTATATTTATAATTGCTAACATACATGAGGTCGGTTAAGAAATAAGGTCATTTCCTTGGATAACTCTACAAAACTTCACACAGATCAACATAAAACAATCGTAAAACAAAAGCATTGAGGTATGAATCCTGAATTTATCTTACAATTCAGTTTAGTCAGTTGTCAATGACAAGGGTATAGAGCCTTCATCAGATAAAAGATACCTATTATATCTGGATTTAACTTACTATAAAGTGAAAATTCAAAACAAGCAGAATTATTCACATTACATCTTTTTTTTTACGAGGAAAAATGCCTTCGCATACCCGTCCGTCTGGGGTAACGACCGGGCTATGTCGGACTTGCACAGACTAAAACCCCTCGATGTTCCTTCACACACCTTGTGGGGGGCTCACGGGCACGCCGAAGCATTCTTCCGCGAATTCACTTTCCATCTGCATCAAGCACAATTCAGCATAAACGTCCACAATCGTAAAACGGAATCATTGAGGTGACAATCTGGAGTATATACAGTTATAGATTAGTAGAATTATTCAAAGAGAATCTATCAAAACTATTTTATAAGAACGATACTAAACCTTAAACTATACAACATTATACGTATGCTAAAATTCAAATCAACTCTTCATGATCACCACGAATCCATTACCAAAAAAAATCTATCAAAACTTTTTAATACTTGTGAGAAAACGATGCTAAACCTTAAACTACACAATATACACATTAAAATAAAATTCAAATCAACTCTTCATGATCACCACGAATCCATTACCAAAGAAAATCTATCAAAACTATTTAATACTTGTCAGAAAACGATGCTAAACTTTAAACTATATACAATACGTACATCAAAAATTCAAATCAACTCTTCATGATCAGCACGAATCCGTTACCAATACAATTCAGCTGGCAATCGTAAAAGGAACCGTCGAGGTGTCAAACTGGAGTTTATCTTGCTATCAATCCTGTGCGATCCAGTTTACACAGGCCAGATGCAGTGACGAGTGACGAGACTATCAAATCTGTATTGTCACGGTCGCGTTCAAAGAACATTCATGAAATAACAATTTTTATTCAAAACTAGCTTTCCGCCCGCGGCTTCGCTCGCGTGGACCCGGTAATTATTCGAATTTTTCTCGCCGTAAAAACCATGCTTGAACTTCAAAAAATATTTTAAAAAAAGAATTGTCCAAATTATGCTGTTACCAACACATTCTGCGATTCATTTTTATTTATAAAGATTCAAATCCAAAATAAATTCAAAATAATTTATTGCATAAACACAGTGTAGTGCTTGACAGGCATACCGGCATACAATATTTTAAAATTATGAACTATTACAATAATTTGGGCGTAACTATTATAAATTTACTATTTATTATACAATTTACGTACCTACACTTTAAGAATGCCATTTTTTGACACAGTTTTGTCTCTTGTATGTATGCAGTGACGAGTGACGAGAATCTATCAAATCTCTATTGTCACGATCGCGTTCAAAGTACTTTCATGAAA
This sequence comes from Phoebis sennae, assembly GCA_001586405.1. Classification (NCBI taxonomy): domain Eukaryota; kingdom Metazoa; phylum Arthropoda; class Insecta; order Lepidoptera; family Pieridae; genus Phoebis; species Phoebis sennae. Next base: position 150,572 of record LQNK01000798.1, on the reverse strand, counting down.
GAACAATTTCTATTTACCTACTCTTTAACTAAGCTATTTTTGGCACAGTGTATATGCCAATAGTGTATCACACCGGAGAGTGTGAGCTCGATACTAAAGTGTAGAAAATTAGTGTGGAATGAACATTGTAATTTTCTACTGTCTGGATGTTATGTCTATAATAGTAGGTATTTACAAAAAAGAATCAGCTATGTAGTGTCCAAAGAACAAACTTTGCTTAGATTGGGACTAGATGGCGTAGATAATTTTTTTGTAAATACATTTAAAGTAGAGGTAAATTAACACCCAGATAGTAGAAAATTACAATGTTCATCCCGTAATCATTTTCTACTCTTGGGGATCGAATCCACACTCTCCGGCGTAACAAACCATTGCTGTAACCTGATAAATTATTAAGAATAAATCTTAAATGCGACAAATAGTATTATTATCTTAGCTTATATTTAATCTCTTATTCACATCATCTTTAAACATATACGAAACGTCAAAACTGTTATCCAAGTAAGACCAGTGAGCTACAAAATACCCTCACAATTTTATATTCACACCAGTACTGAATACAAGCCCAATATTCCAGTACAAGTCTAATTTAGCATTAGGTTTCACCGAATCTCGTTAAATCCATGCTAATTGTGGGAGGGCCGTGCGGTGTCAACCAGTAATGGCTTTTAAGAAATGTAATAAATTATTCTGCGCCCGCCACCAGGTGACGCGAGGGCTGAAATGGGACTAAGGTATAGGAACCAGCGATTTTTAAACATTTAGATAGTTTGCCTGGCCCGTGAATTTTCGAATGTCTAATAAAGGAGAAAAAACAGAATTCTATTAAGAGAAAAACACATTTTTTTTTACTTTTCAAATTCCACTCTTGTTATAAATTTTAAATTACAACATTATTACGATATGTAAATATATTCACGACCGGTTTCGAACATCATCGTCAGGTGGATTATACATATATATATGTAGAAAACAGAATTTTGATAAAATATATTATAGATATTATTTAAAAAAACTATCACTGACCTTAGACTCCTTGCTAAGGTAAAAGAATGTCGTAATGACATAAACAACGAAATAGACAAAACAAATGACAAATTCTTGTACTCTTCTAATATGAATAATGAAAAAGAAGTTACTTCATTAATGACTTATAAAGATAAGTTTTTACATATGACTTACGATCTTACAAGCTTCTAGAACTTTAACTGGAGCGCGCAAACTTCCAATTACCGACGAAGTTTCACGACCGCACGGAGCGCAGGTACTCTCTGCTATTACCGTATTCCCTTTGAAATCTGCATATTACGGATACACGTCAAAATATTAGAGATAACCAGAAGTTTACCAAACATGGAAATTAAATAATAATAGCTAGTGTTACTCGCGTGGATGTTGACTTAAGGACTGATAGGTTATGCGATGAACAGCTTAATTGAAAATGACTGAAAGTATGAATATAATAATATGAAATATGAATATAATATATATAAATATGAATATAAATATTACTTAACTGAAAATAAAATGAATAATTATCAGCAATATCAAATGATTTTGTGTTCATTATTCTATCCTTAAAATTAAAATATGGATTACATCTCGAAAAAGTCGTTTATCAAATTTTCGATGAAAATATGCGCACTAAATTGGCATACTTAAAATTTAATTTAACATGTCGAGTACATGAATGAATATTATCTCACACTCACTATTATTTTCATATATTTAATGTGAGTATTACAGACGACTATATCAAATAAAATTTTGTGTGTTATTTTGCGCACTCGCGTTTCGTCCATACATATCCTTTCTTATCAGGTTACCTCAAAGAAGTTGCTGCATAGCAAGACCGCTTTTCTGTAAAAAAATGTTCAAATAGTAATTTCTTTTTCTTCATTTCTTTATAGTATTTGTATGAAAAAGTAAATTAATAAGTAAAAAGCTGTTCTCTCATCCCTTACCCCTCATCAATGCTTGACGTGCGACGTGCTCTTATCGTTCTTGGAATTCGTCTTTTACGTTATTTTACCAAAAAAGATATCTCGTGAGGGCGACTTTGTTTGCCTTAATCACTGAGAGCGATTTACGTCTATGTTAGTTGTGTAGTTCCTTTAGGGTTCTGAGTTTTCGTCGTATCTTTATGTAAATATTTTTATCTGTTTTGGTACAGTTGCTTGGCATTTTCAGTTGTTTTTGTTTTAATTTATAGTGTTTAATATTAAGTACCTACTTTATATATACTAATATTATAGAGAGGAAAGATTTGTTTGTTTGTATTGGATGAAATTTTGTAGAGATTCTTTGAAACCCGAGGAATGACATAGGTTAGTTTTTATCTCGAAAGTCCTACGGGAACGGGATATAAACGCGGGTGAAACCGCGGAGCTCAGCTAGTCAACTATAACTTCATTAAAATTACATACATTAGCGCCTTAGGTAGCGATTACCAAATAATTATAATTTCTTAAAGTGGCACATTCAATTATTTAACTTCTACTTTGAGTATTATTTCTATAAGCCATTGTGTTTACTAAAAAATCATGTCTAACATGAAAACGTTATGCATCACTTACGGTAATAAATTAAAATTTATGAAAGGCAATGTACGGAAGTTGCTGTTGGAAAGGTCAAGAAAGTCGTAGGGTTGCTCTCTTCAAAAAAATGAATGTTTCTAGTATCGTAGACACGTCTAGCACCTTTTTACAGGTAAGTTACCCTACGTTAAGTTACTCCTGTAGCATAATGTTACATAGCCTGAGTTCATCAGAGACAATGTAAGATTCCAATGATAAAATAGTTTTTTTAAATCGGTCCAGTAGTTTTGGAGACTATTCAATTCAAACAAATAATATACTAGTGCCAATTCTGGGATTAAAAGTAGCCTATATGTTATTCTAAGCCCTAACCTATACGTATACTAAGTTTCATCATAATCGGTTCAGTAGTTAGTATATTTTTTTGTTCTCAGAAATAAATATTTTTTCTTTCTTTCTTTCTTTAGTTTCGCGTGAAAGAGTAACAAACATACATACGTACATAGATTTTCATACACTTTCGCATTTAGTATAAATTTAAACAAAAACCTGAAATATATAAATAGTTCTACCTCTAGTATGAACACTCTACAGTCTACACTCTGTGTTTTGGCTCTCTTCACACTCAATGTTATTAACATAATTCTGAAATATAAAGCACTACACTGTTACTGAATACAAATCATACATCCTAAAACCTTAACGAAATAACGTATCACCGAATCAGATCCTGAAGGGGTGACCTCAAAACTTGGTACATCGGGGGGGCATCCATCCTCGTTAATAATTAAGAGTGTCAACTTACGGGTAGGGTCCAAATTGAAGTGTTTATTAGGCCCGTTACAAGGATATAAATGAGCTCCATTAGTAATGATTTGCTGGGATTATGCGTGTTAGTAGATTTGGGTGTGATATGAGTTGTGTCCCGTTTAGTATATAGTAGACATGCCCATTCTATCGCTCAACGTACAAGGTATTTTAAGGTTCTGTAAACCAGAGTCCCCTATTACTAAAGTTCTCTGTCTGTGTCACAAGGCTGTATCTCGTAATTTGTGATAGCTGGAAAGCTGATTTTTTCACAAATTATGTATTTTTGTGAAGCTATAACAAATACTAAAAAAGAATAAGGGAGGTAGGGAACCCTTCGTGCCCCAGTCCGACTGGCACTTGGCCGGTTTTTCTATATAACTCTTATCTTTTATTAAGCTTTTAAACTAATAAATATTATCTTCTTCTATTCTTTCAGTTTTTAAAGCAAGATACTTAGTGAGGCATAAGCATAAAATATATAATGATTAATACATGTTTCTGCATTCCAAAATTGACTAGGTACTTACAGGACTAATGACTTAAAGACCGACGACAAATCGTATATTTTTCCCGTTGATGATACAATATTCTTAAAAAATACTATAAATAAATATAACGTACTTAAAACATACATAAAAGCAACTCTGAAAGTGAACAACGACATTTTAATAGGCACCCCACTATGTCGCAAATACCTACCAGACGGATAACGAAGTAATCCTTTGTAGATACGGTAATACGGTATCCTTAAAAAACTTAAATAAATATAACATATATCCATAAAACACACGTAAAATCAAGGCAGTCAACACCCTGCAAGGGACCCGGAATGTGAAAAATCGACATTTAATAGGCGCCCGGCTATTTCGCAAATGGCCTGCGTTCTTGCTAGGGTGATGATTTACGCGCGAACTTGGGTCTTGAAACATTTTTCAATGGAAACCCTTTCCAATGCAGCCTGTATTAATTTTGGTGTTTGATTGGCGCGTGAAAAATTTTGAGATTGTGTTGATATTTGAGTCGTAGTCATTATGGTCTAGTTGTACATTTTTATTCATTTAATAGTAATAAATGTGTATAATTAATATTTGTGGACTTTTAACAACGACTCACAAAGTAAGTATAGATTACTATGGAAACTAGATAACTGATAGACATAATTAGACATACTTTTTTTATTATAAATACTAACGTAATATAGATAAATTGATACTCAGTAGAAAATAATAATATTCATCACGTAATAAAATTTTAATCGTGAGGATTAATTAAATTACTTACCCACTTATTTTATTGTTTTTCTATTGAAACTGTTTTTTAAACTAACTTTTATTTCTCAATACCATTAATTTTATCTCAAGTACGTATGTCTTACGAGTTTGTTAGTATTTAAGTGTGAAAAAATGTAACATGAATGAATGAATAAAAGTATATTTTTTTCGATATTTATATTTACATTTTATACACTAAACAGGAATCTTGTTTAAAACCTAAGTCTTCAAATTTTATTCTTCATTATGACTTACGATACGATTACGATATTAACCAGGTCGTGCTAGTATTTAGAACGCAAGATACAAAACAACCTGCGACGTCACCGGGAAGCGACACAGGAAGCAGAGGGCTCGGTGACGTCACAAGCGATACGATATAGCGGACATCACATATTATAATATAGTCTTCATACTATATTAGTGTCTAGAATACGAGATGTAAACAACCTGTGACGTCACCGGGAAGCGACACAGGGAGCAGAGGGCACGGTGACGTCACAAGCGATACGATATAGCGGACATCATGTATTATACATAGTCTTCATACTATATTAGTGTCTAGAACACTAGATGTAAACAACCTGTGACGTCACCGGGAAACGACACAGGAAGCAGAGGGCACAGTGACGTCACAAGCGATACGATTTAGCGGACATCGTATTATACATAGTCTTCATACTACATTATAGTCTTAAACACGAGATGAGAATCATCTGTGACGTCACCGATAGGTTTCATACTACATTATAGAAAACATAGTCTTCAAGATCAAATATCCCTTCCCATGTTGCTGTCTTTTAATTCGATAAAGAAACTTTAAATATCTCACCCAACCTATTCTACTCCTCTCCCAATTTCCAATCATTATTCTCTCCTTATCTCCTCTCATTCCCTTAAGCCGCCAATGCATCTATGACAGTGATTTTGTAGATGTTCATGGCCTGCGGTCAGTCACTTTACATCAGGTGATCCTGCTCCGCTTGCCTGCTCATAAAAAAGAGAATATCGACCTTCTCTAACACCGCCAATCGCTTACACCTCGCTACAAAAAGAGTTGAAGTATAACGTGCGCCATTTTGAGATTACCTCGCAGCAACTTAATTTATCACCGACGAAAGTGTTTGAATTGTTAATGTTTTACCGTAGACTAGGACGTTTTTTATTTAACACTTGGCTAAAGTCCCACAATTGAAACGTCGGAATGTTTTTCTTTAAAATCGCTTTTTGAGAGCGTATTTACTCAGGTAGTTCCTGATTTATAGCGGGATGTTGGTAGATTTTGTTGGATTTGCATAGTTTGGAATACGTTTAAAGTATTAGAATATACGTATATACATGTTCTCTAAAACACTCTTAAACTCAAGGCATATGATATAAGATTTTGCTTAACATCTTATGAACAGTTTTCTGAAATATTTCTATGTCAGTTGCGAGCAACGGAGTATAAATAGCGATTACTGTAGCCCATCAACACATTAACCACCAAAATTATCGAAGGTTCTTTGCTTGAGGCGCTTGAAAGAGTATTGAATTAAAGACTTTATATATTACTAGCCACGCCCCGCGGTTTTACCCCCATATCTAACTTCTGAACCCGTGGGAATTCCGGGATTTAAAGTAGCCTATATGTTATTCTGGATCCTTACCTATATGAATACCAAGTTTAATTCACGGGCAGAAAATGTCCGAGAATATTTCATTAATTTAATTTAATCCTTATTTTAAAAAATTTCAAAGGTGATTCGTGGAATTCCATTAATCCTACAAACAATCAGGTGTCACGTGCCTACCCTCAAAAAAAGTTTAATATTACAAATGGATCACCAATCAAATTACGATCCCCAGGGTCCGTACATGTCAATCATGTACCATTTTCTTTCTAACTCGAGGGTAATCCACTCTCACTAAATTATTTACCAACTACCCTCGGAGTTAGGAGTCAGAGAAGTTGGGACGTTTTGTTGACGTACTTTTTAATTGGTTGAGAATAGATTTTCCCTTTGTATTTTAAGGCTTCAAGTTGTAAAAACTGAGGCTTAAAATAGCAGTTACTATTTTATTAGATAATCTATATTTTGTATCGTTACCTTTTGATGGAACTGCAGCTTGATTGATTTGTAAAATAACACTTCACTAGTTCCACAGTTGTATATTTTCTACGCTATATTAATTACTGTAAATTAAAATAGGTCATTATTTGATTAATTTAACAGTATTAATATGAGAGCTTAAAATCAATACATATAATAAAATCGTAGCATGTCAGAATTTGTACATTGAATATATTGGGGAAATTTTAATACAGAGCGTTAACATAAGGGATACAGAAGGCAAATCAATATTTTTTTTCTTTCATGTCTGTCTGTCTGTCTGTCTGTCTGTCTGTCTGTCTGTTTCT
>LQNK01000798.1:95135-139139 GCA_001586405.1 Phoebis sennae | reverse complement strand
TCAAACTGAAAATAACTAAATTATTAAAAACACCAATAAAACTTAAGTTCTTGTTTATTTCTTAAAAGAACTTATTCAACTAATTTCTGAAGAAGTAATAAATGACGATGTCATTATGAATGATGACAATGATTTTTTATGTAACAGCAGGCAAGCAAGCATGCGGTTCACCTGATGCTAATTGACCGACCGCAGTCCATGAACATGTACAACATGAAAGATTCGCAGTATAAGTAGAATATTAATGATGGAAAATTAGGAGACGTGTAGACCAGGATAAAAGAATGAAGTGGGAATAGAAGTCTCCAGGCAACCTTTCACCACACGAAACACAGTGCAATACTGCTTCACGCCTATCTTCTGCTGGGGTTGGTAATTACACTGTCTTGAGGTTGGCCCAATCATGCAATGCTCGGCTCCTAATCTATTATTGCTGAAGACGTTGGACAGAAGAATTACCCTCTGCCGCCTATTACGACACCAACGGATAGAAATAGGGTGGCAACACGTATTCTAACACGGTAATGACACCATCATTAAACTTTTTAACCTAAAGTATCGTCGACTTAACGGCCTTTTACTGAAAACTGACAAACATCTTAATTCTTATTATACTCTTGCTGTAAAATATTTTAAATTGAAACACAGATAGATAAGACTTGTTTCCAAATATTTTATTAAAATTGTAAACAATTCTTTTTACATAAAGTGGCTCAGCTTTTCCTTACTGTATACCATATACAGAATTCCTATCACACCCGTTTCCCTCAACATCCATTTAAAACTAAACATCGAATTAGGTGTTTTATAACCACGCTAAAACCCAATTAAAGTTGTTAAATGTCCACTGAATTAATACAGGAAGTAAACCTAGAGAGTTTTACGAGTGACCAACTTCCTGAAGTACTGAATAAATATAATTGGAGATTGAATATATTTGCATAATGTTAAGTGCAGTTGGACTTGTCCAGTGAATAAAAACTTGAAGTGGGTTTGATCCCGGAGATGTTTGAGACGTATAATAATGACTTTCTTGAAATCTTGGCTTGTATATCATTGACAGTTAGAAGCGTGGCGCCCGAAGGCCCAGTTGTTTCTCATCTGAGCGTAGTCGCCACTCTCGACCAGCGTGGCAACTGGCTTCCCTCGAAGCGACTGACACTTGAAGAATATAGAAAACTGTTTTTATTATTCTTTTTTTATGTTATAGCAGGCAAGCGGGGCATGCGGTTCACCTGATGTTAAGTGACTGACCGCAGCCCATAAACATCTACAACAACAAAGTGTCGCAGATGCCTTGCCAGCTTGTAGGAAGGGTAGGGGAAAGAAATAGTACAACTGGATGGGAGTGGAATGGGATGGGAATATAGGCCTCCGGGCACCCGTCCACCATACGAAACACAGTGCAATACTGCTTATTTATTTTTAATATACTTTATTGGTTTGAGACGTAGAATAATAACTGTCTTGAATAATATACCTGTGTCATAAACACACTAGTTGTGCCCCGTAGTTTCACCCGCGTATCATCAATTCAGATCAATGGAAATGGGACGGGTCCCTTGGATTTCCATTGATCAAAATCCGGATGCCTACGTCATAACATCTACCTGCATGTCAATTTTTTTGCTTGTCCGAGGGGATCGAACCAACACCCTCTGGCGCAATACACCATTGCCACATCCACTGCGCCTATCGGGTATGTTCAATAAAGTAATTGCAAAAGCTGGACTTATACAGGGTGCAAAAGCTAATCCGGGTATCAGTTTAAAAATGTCTTCTCAAATTCATTATCAGAAGCTAATATACAGGCCACAGATAATATAACTGTACTCTCAGGCTCATAAATCTGTGGTATTAAAATTCATAAAGATGTACAGGGTGCTGATGGAGTGTTAATGGCATTGAACGTGCTGTATAAGCGTAGGTGAAACTAGAAACACATGAATTAGTGTAGTCAAAGAATGTATTAAATTGTACTCGTATGTGTATTATAGTATATTGGTATAAAAATTCATTTAAACCGGTAGAACGGTTAAGGCACTAGGAGACAGACAAACAGACGAAGTTACTCTCGTATTTATTATAAATATTTTATTTCTATTAGAGGAAAACTTTGTTTGTTCGTAATGAATAGGCTCAAAAAATACTGGACCGATTTTAAAAACTCTTTCACCATTCGGAAGCCGCGCGGATCGGCAAGTAAGTAATATTTATTTATTATAAGTCATTAGAGGAGTCACTGAAAATCAGAAGTTGGAGATTATATTCTCCAACATATGCTGATGTGATGACCTTTTTTGCATCACGCCACCCACTAATGTGTACTATTTATTTTCTACTATTTTTTTATTTTATTACTTTGTGTAAAGATATGTCTATATCTAATATCTATACATATAATAAAATCGTAGACTAGCCGTGTCTGTACATTTAATATTTTCATGAAAAAATTAGTGTTTCGTGTTTCATTTATGATTCTAAACTCAAAACAATGATTTTTAGAATTTTTGTCTGTTTGTCGGTTTGTCTGTTTGTCTGTTTGTCGGGCGTTTGTACGCAGTGAACTTCGAAACGGCTCAACCGATTTAAATACGGTTTTCGATAATGTATTACGGAGGTTTTAGTGTTTATTTCATTCAAATCGGTTAACAAATAAAAAAGATATGACGGTTCAAAGTGAGCAAAATCCATCAAAACACATCATCAATGCGCGTAGGTACATTAAATTTAATCTTTTAAGTGTTATTTAAAGCACTTTTTATTGATAAATGTAGCCTTCTCTCGAAAGTAGAGTACGATCATGACGGCTAATCACAACAAAGACTAACCAACATGCAGAAGATATTATTTGCGTCCATAAGCAAATATGTGTTAAATCCATGGAAACATCAACTCTTTTATCCTGAGAGTACACGACAGATTTGCAAAATGTCAAATATTTTGCAAAAAAATTAAAATACAATTATTACAATTATATAAAACTGAACAGTGACACTTTTGTTATATTTAATGTAGGATATACTTCGAACTTAAACCTTTTACGAGTTATATTTTTACAAACGTACGTTTCTAAATCTTAGAAATTGTCATACCACCTCTACTTCGAAAATCCATAAAGTACAGAAATTTGTAGTCCACGCGGGCGAAGCCGCGGGCGGAAAGCTAGTAAGTAATAAGTATAATAACTAAATAAGTAAGTAACAATAACGTACCAATCATAGTGTATCAAAGTAGAATATATTAAATACGAAATACATTTATTCGTAATTCTTAAGCCCGCTTACGAAACTCGCAGCGTATCTGATGGGCGCTTTTACGTTACTGTAAACATCATTATCCCTTGTTGTTGTAAGCAATTGATGGAATATGAACGTCAAACTGATTTAGTTTTGAAATAGATGTTGCGAAATTGAAAGTGTAAACGGTGCATTATTTCGTCATTTACGTTTTATGAAATAGGGCGTTTTAATATTTTTTTTATCTGATGCATTGTCTCTATTTTATTGAGTCTTGTTGCCGGAGATGCTTTTCCCTTTTCTTCTTAGTTCTAGAACATTCATATTTATTTCAATGAACTGATTTATGATGTAATACTTTATACATATTCTTACTTATATACTGCGTATAACTATATCGCGCTACGGAATAGATAAACTATGAATGTATCATTTATGTATATTTTTATCACCTAAGCATAGTGTAAGTAATTGTTGGTTGACCTTAAATAAATAAATAAATAAACTAGCGTTAAGTGACTCAGAAACCAGGTAAAAGTGAGGAACTTGTTATTATTATTTATACTAATATTATAAAGAGGAATGATTTGTTTGTTTGTTTGTATTGAATAGGCTCCGAAAGTACAGAACCGATTGGTATGAAATTTTATACAGAGACATTTGAAACCACTATAATTCCTACATAGGATAATTTTTAAATCCTACTGGATTTTCGGGATAAAAATTATTCCAGTAGGAATGGGATATATAAGCGAATGAAACCGCGGTGCTCAGCTAATTATTTATATAAGCAACATTGGATTTAGCTGAAAGAGGCTAATATTTTAATAAACACCACCTTGTCCTAGTTATCATATTATACTCGAGAATTGAAAAAATAATCCTATTAGTGTAATAAATAACCATGAACTGTTTATTGGTTCCATTTGCTAAGAAGTTTATGAAAAATTACATTTCTTGGCCACATTAATTTACTTGCACTAAAACTTCCTCAGTTATTGTAAATTTTATAACTCTTTATTGTACAAAATATATAACAAAAAAAGAAAAACAGGCTTACTACTAAAACACAAAAAGAAAAATCACAATAGATTCATCTACCACAATATACATCTAACAATGTTTTAATATGCATCTAAAAATATAGTAAGTTTTTTTATTTTGTTTTAACGTCAACTTTTTATACAAAAATCTTCGTTATTTATAAATGAAACTACAAAAACAACTTGAAATTAAAATCAGCCAATATGTAAGTTATCTTCAGAGATGTTTGTGTACACAGAACTAAGATGAAAGTGTAACAAGTTTCTTTGAAGCAGTGTTTGTACAAAATACAAGAAACTTTAAACTAGCAAATAAAGCTAATGAATGAACAGGTGCATACGGGTAAGATAACATAAATAATTTTAAAACAGTTTAAATAAATATTAGTAAAAAAATCGTTTTGATTTTTACCGTTAAATTATTTTTTTGCATTAATAAAAAAACCGCTTAAGTAAATTCATGCAAATTCATCGAATTTTTAAAACTGTTTCTTAAAGAAAGCTTATGAATTAAAAAGTGTAAATTAGTAGAAAATACTACACTAGATTAAATCTCGTCGTCTCTATAAAATTGTTAAAAAAATTCTAAGAAATATATTTAATAGTACTTTACAGGTTAAATACACTTTTAGACTTCGTATTCAACCCGTCGTAAAAAATATCACTTTTCTTAGTGTATTAAACATGAAAAAAATGGCACTTAACCATCATAAATTTAACCACCAGGAACTTATAACACCAACTACATAAACATTATCCTTGAATCGTAATAGTTTTAAAAGTATCGATAAACTATCACAAATTTAACTCGTATACTAAATATAGAACGAGGGTGCACCGTGACCGATTCGGACCGCTGCCTTTAAATGTAATAAACTGAACTTTTATACTAATTTTGGGTGGGTAAAAATAACTTTTAGTGTATGAAGCATCGGATATTGTAAGAGAGTTTTGGCGTTTCTGTTTAAAACGATTATTTTATGCTAGAACAGGCGGAGCATGCGGGTCACCTTTAGTTAAGTGACTGATCACAATCTATGAATCTACAAGATCAAAGTGTCGCATAGGCCTTACCGGCTTGAAGGAAGGGGAAGGGATAAGAGGAGGATTAATGATGGGAACTTAGGAGAGGTGTAGGAAAAGATGAAAGAGGAGTAGGATCGGAATACAGACCTTCCGATATCAGGTGGGTGGTAATTTCACCGGTGCGAGCGTGGCACAATCGTGTAATGATCGTCTTCTACTCTTTTAATGTTGATGACGTTATGCAGCCGAATTACCCTCTGTCGTCTGTTACGACATCCTAGGTAGAAATGGGGCAGCGACAGACGCATTCTAACCCGCCATAAATTATTAATTATTACAATGAATGTACACTAAATAAAAAAATAAGGATGGCTTATTGAAGTATTTATTGAGTGATAAGACTTTTTTAGTAATAAGGCATAATAATAAATCAATAGATAAGTAACTATTTCAGCCCTTAAATGAAAAACAGTACATCATACTTGTTTGTACCAGATTCAAGCGGTTAACTCCATTTTCATTTCAATGTTCTAAGTGTTTTATTTTCAACGAAATACCGATCAATATCAGAATCCCGAATATGAACATTTAGATCAGGGAATCCTTTCGACGGTCAATTAAAAGCCCATACAATACGCAGCCCACAATAAAAGCATTCAAGTGAAAATTGATAAACTGTGGGAATTTGAACCTTATTGCATTGAGATACGATTGGGGGATTTATGTCGGTACAATTCTGGGGTCATCTCTTATTAAACTGTTTAATCAGTTGTGGAAGGTATTGTTTTAATGTACTGGTGATATCCGGTGTGGATACTGTAATAAAATATTGATATTAGTAACGTTTTTGGTCTAATGGGTTTTATGATAGATGGACGTTTTTTTTTACACACGCAAGCGGAGCATTCGGTTCACCAGATGTTAAATGAATGACCGCTGCTCATAGACATCTACAACATCGTGGAGTAATGCCTTGAGGATGCCTTGGCAACTTGAAGAATGGAGAGGGGATTAGGAGAGGATTAATGATGAGAACTCGGTAGAGGAGTGAATAGAAGTGATATGAGAATACAAGCCTCCGGGTCCCCACTCACTGTACGAAACACATTGCAATACTGCTTCACATCGATCTTCTGCTGGGGGGTGGTACTTACACCGGTGCGAGCTTAGCCCAAACGTGCAATGCTCGGCTCTCAAATTTTTATTGCTGAAGATGTTATAGAGCAGAATTACACTTTGTCGCTTTTTACGACATCCACGGGTAGAAATGTGGTAGCGACACACGTATTCTTACCCGTTGCCACAACGGCCTTTTACATCAAGAATAGAAGTCCTGTAAACATAGACTTGAACAAAACAATTGCAAGTTCATAGTACCCGATATCTAGCTTCCATAGTTCAAGCTTTGTTTAGTTTGGGACTAGATGGCGTTGTGTTAAATGTCCCTGAATACGAAATACTGACATTTTCTAAACGTTTTGATCAAAGATTTTCTCATCCTTTTATCTCTTTAAACAAATGAAGTTAGTTGTAAGAAAATTTAAACACATCTAATCAAGATATAGCATTAGATAAACAGAACAAATCACAGCGTGGAAAAACGCCTTTACATAGCTCCTTTCGGATGCAAATAGCTGTATTAAATTTGCAATTTAGACCTTGATAGCACCATTGGGGGTTGTAATTCATGAGAACAAGCGGGAGCGATTAGCGATTTATAAAAATTCCAATCATTAAATCAAAAACCTTACATTAACTTATTGTCGCTTCATTTAAAAAAACTTCAGTTATGAGTGGAAATGGAATAAGGAAGGGATAAAAAATTTTATGCTATTCACGGTTCAAAAAACACGTATGATAATGTCATTAAATGTAATTGTTCGTAAACTTAGGGCGCTGTAACTACCCCTGCCTTCTATGACCTTTAAAACTGTTTATTATAACTATATGATACCCTTCTACAGTCAATTGTTTTTAAATTACGAGTTAAATAGATTCTATATTGTAGTAGTTCTTCACTACATTGCAATAATTTTCTTTAAGAGTAAAGTCAGTGCAATATGTTCCTATATGACTTTTAACTCATAAATTCTACAATATGCATCCTATCATTATTTACTCAACCATTATACTTTTTCTACTTCCCATACCTACCTTACAAATGAATATCTGATTTGAGTTCAATCTCGTTAATCGCTAAACGCTCATATTTTGTCCCACACAGGAATGCTGGCAAGCGTCAGGCTGAAGAGGCTTCAGACAATGAACTCGTCCCATTGTAATGCTCAAATAGCTTCCATGCCTCGCCTTATACATCATTTTATTAACGTAAATTTTACCGTTGTCTTATCGCGATATACGCCACTTTTATGGATGTAAACTACTGAATTGTGCATATTTTCGTGAATATGCGATCTTTTTGCTTGATAACAGTAATATAGCTATAAATTGAGTGTTATTAATGGTAGCTGCGTAAAAACTCAATTATATGAGGTCATAAAAATATTTTGACTCTGAAATTGCTTTGTCAAAATACCGAATAACAAATACAGATAAATGCGTTTTGTTATTTTCTTACTCTTAATTATATCTGCTATCTATGTATAAAACTTACTAGTTCTGCCCCATGGATTTACCCGAATATATCTCCCGTTGCCGTGGGGTTTCCGGTATAAAAAATGTCCTATGTCCTTTTTCGGGTTTCAAATAATCTCTATACAAAATATCATCTAAATCGGTTCAGCGGTTTAGGCGTAAAGAACAGACAGACAATGTTACTTTCCCATTTATAATATTAATAAATAAAATTTATGACATATAAATACTTTTTAAAGGGTTTTAAACGCGGTATATTATACATTATTATTTAACCCGACAGTAGAAAGAAGTAATTCATAAACCCAAGAAAATACTATATGATATATTGTTAGGATGGGATCAACACTTAAAAAATGACTAATTTCTACTAACTTCGTTTAACTAAAACATAAGTGACACAGGGAAAATTCCCCTGTACATAAATCTCCCACTAAGTAAACTGAGCAATAATTCGACAGACTCATTGGGGTGAAAGAAAAATCGTATCGCTATAATCTAGCTAAGATAATTCCCACTCAGTACCGATGTCTTCGGGGCGAGCGACGCCGCGGGGCGCGCTAACTGACGGGGACTTAGTGGGGATCTCTTAATTTATAGCGGCGATGTTATTGGGACAAGTGAAAAGCTGTACAAAAGAGTATTTGGAAGGTTTTTTGGAAGACAGTATTATGAAAGCGTACTAGATCGACTACAGAAGTGGAGTAACATGTCTACCCGTAGCAGAAGTCTTTCATCTCTTTAAGGTCAATTAAACTTAAAGTGAGGAATATTTAATCTTTTGATACTTGTGCATTTATTGCAAAACGTTGTTAAAATACAAAATAGAAAAAAAAAACTGTCCAGATACAAGGTGGACTCGCGCACAAAGGGTTACGTAATAGCCTTTTAATATTTAGAATGAAGAAAGAAAGAAAATATATTTATTTAACAAAAAAAAAATACAAATCCAAACTTATGTTATAAACAAAATAAAAAAGAATAAAATCGAGAATATACATTTTTGGTTTTTTATTTTTAATTGTCACAGCGACGATGTAAATACATAATTACTTATGATTTACGTCCTAGTCAGACAGACAGCGGGGGTTTAGTATATATAGAGTCCAGTTTTCACCTTTTACGGAATCGTAAAAAGGGTTGAACAAAAGTTCAGTTTAATCTTGCCTGTTTTTTGAGTTCGTCAAAAACCGCTTCCGCGCGCTTACCCGCTGCCGCCTATGAATTTCACCTCAAACGAATGTTATCTACAGACTCATAGCGAGTGAAATAATCTGATTTGTCCATTTGCCGGTCACAGCCATAACAAACGGCCGGTGCTTCGATTAACAGAATTGCTTTCTTCCACCGATTATTGTACTTAATAGGTGAAAAATTACATCTTAGGAACACATTTGTCTTAATACAGTGAATCATCGTAGGTCTTCTTAATTCAGTTATGTTGTTTCATTATGTGAATGCTTCTATTAATCTTAAAAGGTAAGGGCTGTTGAAAGGTAGACAGGTTTCCTTTTAGTATTTACTACGGTATCTTACCAAATAGGACTATTATGTTTAAATACCTAAATGAGTCAAGTAAAACTTCAATTGTATTAAAAATGTGTATCTAAATGTATAACTACGTTGAAATAACCAAATGGATAGAAGAAATTGGCATTATAGACTTCGTTACTGGTGTCACTACATTTCCATCTTCAACAACTTAAACGATAACAAAGGTACGCCTATATTAAAGAAAAATTATGAATATTTACACAATTTTTCTGTCTTTCTCTAACCACGGATTGTCTGGAGTAGATTGCTCATTATCTCTAATGAGCAATCTACTATTTTTTTTATGTCTTGTTTTTAGTTTTATTTCTATTATTATTAAGTACTGGTGCATAATATAAAGTGTTCATTCCGTCATTATCTTTAAACACCAAGGATAAATCTACATTATAAAAATTGCAAACCCACATGACAGAAAATCGCGAATCAAGCAAAAATAAACGCGATCGGACATTAAAGTTCAAAAATTGGAAACTACACAAATGTAACTAATGGTTGGACAAAAAACATGGTGGGTAATTTGCCGCGTATTTATGGTGGCTCGCATTTATCGCGTCATCCCCCGATGTGGCACGCCGTTTGGTCAGCGTCATGCAAAAGGTATACAATATAGCTTAATTACTTGTCTGGTGCTAGAAATCGAAGGCCTATTTCATGTGTCTATGGTCAGTTATACATGCAAACCTTTCGTACGATTCTTATCGAAGCATAAGCAAATAGAATCGAGTCATATAACTAATTCAAACTTGTTTATAATGTCAATTTTGAAGCGTAAAAGTTATTCTGCTGCGATGTTTTTGTCCTCATAGGCAACTGCTTCTGCTAAGGACTATATACGGGCTACAAGCTTGGAAATATAAGAAAGACAAAAGTATATAGGGATGGATGTACTCAAATTTATCTCCAATCCAAGAACTCTATTCTCAACAGTTTGATCTCATTATTTTCTGTCTTCCAAGCGGCGTATTTTGCAGTATCTAGTCTATATTGGTTTATTTTGTATTTTCTGTGTTTGTTTTAACGCGAGTATTTTCTGTATTAAATATAAATACTTGTTAAAGGATTTTAAACGCGAATAATAAACCACGTTTAAAGTTCTTTAAAAAGTATTTTATTAAGTTTGATCTTATCTAACTTACGATATTAATAGTAAAAGGCCATAAAAATCTTAAGTCATATTGTCATTTAGTAAAATCCATTCACTTCAACCAAAAAAGATACCAAAAAAAAAACACAAAACCATAAAAAAAATTAATTGAATAGTGCGTAAAATCTGTCTAGGCTGCTCTAATTCTGCATAAACAGGACCGTTTGTAAAACGCGCAGGATTATCGGAAACCTCGGGCAAAAACAGTTGGGACATAAATTTGGCCCAATGATTCATGATTGTACAAAGTTTTTGCTCCGTCGGTTTAATTGTGAAGTTTTTTACATAGTCATTTACATTTTTATCGTGCAGATAAAAGATATTTAACAGGTGTAGATTTTTGAAGGAAATTGTTTGTATCTACTTAATTTTCTGTAATAACTACTGCCGGTTCTTTTCAGTAGACACTGTCTTTCGAATAAAATAAACTTTATTTGTGTCACACCATAATAGGCGTAATACATTAAAATGTATGTAGAATAAGATAAGTAAGTCTAGCATTGTGAGAGACTGGTGCTTGAAGTAGGTATCCGAGGAACCTGTAGTACAAGTCAGCAGCCCCCTCGCGGGTAGAAATTGCAATTTGTGGAAAATGAAAAATAAAATATGTGAAGTTTCAAAAGAGCTTTCAAAAAAGCCAATTTTGAAAAATAAACGACATTCTGTTGTTAGGTCACTACTACCTTCTATTTACCTGATGAATTCTCGAAACCAATCCAAATTAAATAAAATTTACTAATAAATACTGAAAATAGTGTAAAAAAAGTCTTTAATTCAATACTTCACACTATCTTAATCAAGCCTTTAATTACAAACCCCGTAATAATCCCAGTTATGAAACAATTGTATATTCACGTCAGACACTTAAATTGAATCTTCCACGTTTTCATTAGTGTAACAAAGTTAGTTAACCGTAAATGAGATAAAAACCCGCCAACTCCTAACGAATATTTAACTTTCCGCTAATTTCTTGGCGTAATTGAGTGCTTCTAATAAAATGTAAATAAAAAAATTTCTTGGTTACACAAAATTTTGAATTATATTGATACTAGACGCGCCCCGCGGTTTCCCGCGTAACATCTGATCCCGTAGCAAGTCCGGTATTAAAATTAGCTTATATGTTATTCCGAACCCTTACCTATATGTATACAAAGTTTCATCATAATTGATTCAACAGTTTTTGGGTGAAAGAGTATCTAATAAAGATGCACACGATTCAACTTTGTGGTTAAGTTTTAATAGTAGTAGTAGTATTTTAATAGGTTAAGTTTACTACTTAGTTAAGTAACTTTGAGAATCAGACTATATTGTGACGAAGCTCTGAAGACCTCCGTAGTCTGAAGCCCTGAAATGGAACCATATCAGCCCACCTAATCTATGACAGATGCACGTTATAGCTATTTAGGGAAAGTTAGTCAACAGATGAGCAAAAATGAAATAAGAATTATTTTATACTTTTAAGTCGGTCGGTTCTATTTTTTGGCAAAAAGTTATTATTGAGTAAAATAATCATAAACAATCCTGAAATATACCTTTATACAATTTAAGTGGATGGTGGATGACTGACTGACATAATGATCTATCAGCGTACAGCCAAACCGCTGGACCGACAGTAGATGTTATGACGTACGCATCCGCTAAGAAAGGATTTTTGATCAAATCCTACGGGGACGGAACAACATACGCGTCTAAATCCACGGGGCACAGCTAGTTAATTATAATAAGATAAAAATTCATTGATTAAATATTGTTTAATTATGTCTTAATACTATTTTTATTTCGTCTTGTCATCCCTGTAAAGTTTTAACAAACCCAACGTGGTAATCCTATCCGCTAAACTCTTTTGATAAATTTGTTCACACAGCGAAACCACAAGCGCTTTATATGAAAAATGGGAAATACCTCACGTCGAAGTGTTATCGTTGTGACGGATGTCTACAAAATAAAAACTGTCATGTAGTTCAGAGGTAATGGACGCCATTTTGTGGACAGTTTTTCGTGATAGACTAGGGCTTGTTACTTTTGGGAATTTTGAAGTATAATAGGAATTAAGTATGGTAGAAATTTTATATTATTGACATGTTATTTTTATTTCTTTGTATTTTTAATATTATTCGTTATGAAATAGAATTATTTTAATACTAATGAATAAGTCACATTTGTTAAATTACGACGAAAAGTATACCTAAGTTGCACTAAAAATAACAAAAAAGTTAACGCTTTTTCTACACTAAAATTAAATTATTTTTGTCCATTAGTATCCATTATTGATATATATCTATACATTATTTATGCACAAGAGACAATAAAAATATTACCCAAACCAAAATAACTACAAGTAAAGTAAACATCTAATCTATGAATTCGTGAATCTAATAATTGTACGTACTTCAATAAAATTCCAAAACCTTTTAAAATACGCCACAATACTGGGAACTTCAACAATAGTTCAGACGTTTTGACGTGTAGCATAAAGGCAATCTCTATTGAGTGCCAAAAACGTGCTTACAAGAAGGCAATTTCGAATTACCTCCGCCTCACTTGCTACCCTCCTGACTTTTGACATGAGGCATTTCTCTTGTTTTATTTTGTGAAACTTTCACTCCTGTTATTGGGAGCCTTCTGTAAAAGTTATATACTTATTGATGTAATAGGAGGATAATATGTGGCAGAAAATTGTAAATTACTGGTTTGAAAGAAAAAAAACCTTCATAAAATATAGGTACTTTGAATAAGAATATTTGAATATAAAGAGATACATTAAGAATATTAATACTGTGGTGTTCATGGTATCTAATAAATGTAAGCACACAGACCGTTGGGGCGCTACAGTGTCACTTCTGACACTTCACACCTGTCATCTGTGGCGTGCGGACGTACCCGTTAAGTTGTGTGCCTACTTACTGATATTTGTGTGTTTTATTTAATTCATAGAACATAACAAATACTAAGTTACTAATTTACGTAAGAATCTTCATTAAATATCATATTTTTGTTTCAGGTAATATATAAGCATCATCATTTTACAGGGGAATATAATATAAGACCACAGGAAGCTCCTTAAAGATTCAAGTAAGTCAATCTGATAAAATAAGTACTGTCAACATATCTTTCAGAATCATATTTTGTGATAGTTAGCCAAAGTGGCATCACGATGACGTCACCAGTTTTAAATTGTTATGTTGAAATGTTTTAGCCGCTAAGCATTATATATACCACTTCCAATGTACCACTTCCAAACATCAATCCTCGGGGCCTAACGGCCGGCCAGTCTTGTAGTTCGGACTGGTTGGGGACCCTCCCTTTTCGTTGGAGGAATAATACCATCCTCTATTAAAGTATTGCAGGATCAAATATAGTTAAAACAACCTACCCAATTTTATACTCAAGCAAAATGTAGGTAACAAATTCTCAAAATACCTAAAATTAAACTTGTTTTAAAACGTTTTCTATGTTTTTAATTAGCTCAACTTACCCAAAACATTTTACACCAATAAACATTTTCAACAATGTCGCCTAATTCTGATGGATTCCAGGAAAAAAATAAATAGAGGGTAGACACAAGTTGGCGTCATCTGTCTTTATTTATTTAGATAGGTAGAACGGTGTAAATTGATTGATAGCTTCCAAACAGATCAATTGGACTGTTTTGTGAAGGATTATGGATATGATCCATCTTACTAGTGCTTGTCGACTTAAAAGTTGTTAAAGAAAGTGGTTATTTTTTTAAAAATGCTTGGGTGTAACTTTAAAAATATTTGTTTTTTTGTACTAATGGAATTAATAATTTACCTAAATTCATGATTGTAGAGCAGACTGTAATACATATTTCTATAGGTTTATATGTGTTGCAAGTTTTATTAACGTTTAGAACTTTTGGTGGCCTTTTAAGTCAAACTTAAAATTATTTTTAACTAATTAAATAAAATACCTTTTAAAGGATTTTAAACGTGGCCTTATACTAGCTAATCGCACCCGTAGCCTATAAAATATAGCCTATGTTACTCGTGGATAATGTAACTCTCGAATGGTGAAAGAATTTTTAAAAGCGGTCCAGTAGGTTCTGAACCTATTCATTACAATCAAACAAACAGTTTTTCTTTTTATAATATAAGTGTAGATAGAAAGTACTCGCGTTAAAACAAACTCAAGAAAATATTCATTTTACCTTGATATCTCTATGCCTTTCTGACAAGATCATCATAACAATGAAATAATTCAAAGAATTATTGTTTTCCCTTAAAGTAAACAGATAAATAGCCCTTGAAATAAATAATATAATAGTCTCTGTGATTGTTATAGAGTGAAAAAAATCTAACCTTTATTGTCAGGAATACTAGTTGCAATTATTTATTTCTCTAAAACATTAAAATGGAGTAAACTTAAATTGACAATATAATAAACATATCCATCCATCAGTTGTACGAGAGGGATAATTGCAAATGCATTTTACATTACCCACGTTTGTGAATAATAACGAAAATCCGCAGTAATTCCGATGTTCGGTTCCTGAAACATGAGCTGCGATGTAATGCTAATATATTATAAGCAAATTTAGTTTAATATTTGGAGCTTTATGATACTAGAAATCAAAGAGTATGATAATTGTGACCGTGACCACGCTCGCTGTAAAGTGATCGAAACTTCGGGTTTATAATAATGTAAAATAATGTAGAACAATGTATAATAAACCGTGTTTAAAATCCTTTAAAAAGTATTTTATTTAATATGGAAACGTTAAATGGTACTAGTTTAATATGTTGAAACAAACACAAGAAATACTATATTACATATATTGCTATTGCACTTAAACGTTCAAATTGATAAAAATGTTTTATTTGACGACAGCGCAGTACAATATAAAGAAATGTCACAAAATGCTTACTACAAAGCTTTTTACACTAACATTACAAAAGTATTTCCAAAGCTCTAACTTTCAAACTATAAGACTTTAAACGAATGTACCTTAAAAACAATAAAATCGTGAACCGGCGAAAAGGACACCGCCATGAAAGTGAAATGGTTTCAGAAATCATATTTAAAGTCCCCTAATCGAAGATTCCCACGAGTAAAATTCCCTATTACAGGGATGGACGCATCTTGCACTTTACCCGACCTTTTCTATGCACTCAAAACACAAAAAACAGCGAAATTTGAACTCTAACACCTAAAGAATTAGAAACAATGTAATAAAAAGAACTGTAAACAAAACTTTGCAACTGTAATAGCAGATATGAGCGTTGAGTTAGCTATCGAAATTTGAACTTTAAGTTAAGAGCAATAAGGTGTCAGATAGAATTTAAGGGTAAGAAACAAAAATTGCTTATAAAAATCAGTTACAAGTGTTTGAAATGACGTAGCAGTATATTGGGAGGTCGCGTCCCTCAGGAGCACTGAATGGGTCAGTGGGCAGGTAAATATTATAATGCAAACAAATTTAACTCAGTTTAATGCGCTGTTTGCGAGGGGTTTATATGGAGGGTAGTTGATTATGATATCTATTACGGAATTTTTGTTGAGTGTTTATCGAAATATTTGTTATGTTTATTATATTCATGGAGAAGAGGTTTATATGATTTAAATTTAAGAATGTGAAAGAGGATTGAATTTAATAATATTGTTTTAATATTTGTAATTCTTTTTAAGAAAAAGATAGAAGAGTAAAACTTTCTCAAATCATTTTTGTTTTTTATGGTGAGAATCTTACGATACACATGTTTATCAGAATGAATATATTTAGAAATACGTTTATTTTTGACACAAAAACCTTTACAAATCTATACATATAATAAAACAGTAACCGAACCATTTCTGTACATTGAATATTTTTCAAAAAGAGTAATTGGTATACAATATGTATGTTCTATAGATACCAAAACCATGGTTAGAATTTTTTTTTCTGTTTGTCTGTTTGTCTGTGTATCTGTTTGTCTGTTTGTCTGTTTATCTGTTTGTATGTGCGTCAATCACGTTATAACCACTGGGCAGTTTTTGATAAAATTTCACATGCTGATAGACCAACATTAGGTGCAACTTATAGTTACTACATTTTATTTGAAATAGAGGTTGCTAAACGCGTTTTTTGCTAAATTAAATATTTTTTGAGATATATGCTTCTAAAGTCGTGAAAATGTCATACCACGTGACAATGTGAGATTTTGGTTGACTTCCAGTCATGTCTTTTTTACTCTTAACGTGTAGATACGGTAAAATACTCGATAAATTCTCAAAAACCTTATAAAAATAACTAACTCTCCGCCCGCGGCTTCGCTCGCAAGGGCTACAATTTTCTGTATTTGGAAGAGGCGCGCGCACTATGAGATTTTGGTGAAACCTATTTCCATAGAAAATTATAAAAAACACTATAGACATGCGCATCTATCAGCGGTCCTGCGACCGTAATTTTTTAAAACTTATGTTGTGCGCCTCTAAAAAATACAGAAATTAGTAGCCCACGCGTGCGAAGCCGCGGGCGGAAAGCTAGTATAATTATAAGAAAAGAAATACATTCAGTTTGTTTTGTTTACATTATGCGATAAATCAGCCTCGGAATCACATTGATTTTCAGTGAGCACCGTTTTGACAATAATTTAGTTATTTTGTTTAACAAAATTAGAAACCGCTTTTTTGCAGTCGGGTGATATTTGATTTTTTTTATTTCCAAAACATTATGACGACAATAATTAACAAAGTTTGCAAAGCATAGCTTCACTAAACAATTGTCTTTCGACTTCCGAGCACATAAATCTAAATATTCAATACAAATACTGGATACCATACAAGGGGTATCATTATACGAGAATTGGCATATAAATGACGTAACAAAGGTATTCTAGCACAAACTATTTTCATGATTATGTTCATGTTTTATTATTGTACGCTCAAATAAGGACTTCTTTGGCTTTGAAACAACGGTAAAATACAATAATATTGTATGTACTAGGTTGTATTGATTTTAATGAATTTTTTCCCTTTTAAATCGGTTATAAATATTGTTATTACATAGTGATTAGTTTATTGCCGTATGTGTATGTTTTATCATATTCCAGAGGAGCTAACATATGAAATTATTTGGTCATATGAAACTATGATAAAATTAATTTTTTTTTAACTGTTTTTTTGTGATTACCCTCAATATATCTCGTATGTAGAAATCCAGTGTTAATTTCCGACGTAACCGTTTGTGTTGCCGTTTTTACGTGGTTTCGTGGCAATGTGGTATGACAATAAACCTTTGATAGAATACGATATTATATACAAACTAGCTTTCCGCCCGCAGCTTCGCTCGCGCGTTGTATGAAATTCTGTGTTCTGTGAATGAGCGCGCAGCGTGAGATTTGGATCAACCATATTTCCATAGAAAATTATAAAAAATAACTAGAAATTAATTATCTCAGCGGTCCTGCGATCAATTATTTTAAAACTTTTGTTGTATCACAGGCAATTTTTATCAAATGTAGCCTATGAGCTGCAGTCTATCAGCGTATAAAATTCTATTAAAATCTGCCTGGTTTTACGTAATTGGCGCACATACAAAGAAATAAACAGACAAGCAGAAAAAAAAATAATCATGGACCATGAACCATGCATAGCATAGACTCTTTTAAAAAAATATTCAATGTACAGAAATGATCTGGTTACTGTCTTATTATATGTTTATAGGTTATAATTGATCAATAGCAATAAAAAAAAATATAATGAATCTTGATTTTTATACTTTCTAAAATCATATCCATACACATTACAAGACATTTTACGCACTACATCATCTTAGAGAATTTCAAACTATTCACATGTAATTTTCACACACGATTCAATTTAGTTCCAAGCTACAAAGGTGAAGTTTAAATTACCTGTGACCTAGCCAAGCCCATAAAATCCGAAGACAGGCTAACAAGGTAAGTAGCCTAAATTACGGCTAAGATTTTGCCTGACTAACTCTCTAGTGGAAGATTCCCTCAGGGAAATATGGTTTACCTTTGTGGTTAATCCAAAGGTAAATCAAAATTTTTGAAATAAAAAAAATGGTTATTGTCCTAGAATATTTTGACTATTCCAAAAAGAGATTGATAGCAATCGTAAATTAAGAATTTATAATTATAATTTTATGTGAGTAAATTATACTTTGTTTTCCTCTTAATATGTTTGTTTGTATGATTTGTTTTTCATCTAAATTGTAATTTTGATTAATTACAAATGTAAACCACAATTTTTAAAATTATTAAAATAATGTTATTGTCCTAGAATATTTGGACTATTACAGAAAGAAATTAGCTAAAAAAAAAGATAGCTTTAAGAATATCTTATAAATTTAAGTAGAGAGTATTTTGTTTTCCGCTTTATGTATTTTTTGGAATTTTAAAAATGTAGAATACAATTTTTTTGATGCATTATAAATTCAAATTAAGTCTTATTCCGTTACCTTTAGACCAGCCAAAATATAAAATTCGCCAATTGTATTATCTCTTCGAATAGAGATCAAAGTTGTATTATATCGATTTTAACGAAAGCAAGTCATTGGGCATCGCATTTCGTTCAATGCAATTTGCGACAAAAATTCGAAAACGTATAATTCTGATGGACACCGAATCTTTCATCAAAGCTTTTCAAGAAGTTCCAGAGGGAAAGGATTGCAAATGAGGGCAACGCAAATGACTGCCTCTCAGGTCTTCCCTTAATTAATAGGGGAAATTGTTTGTCCGACTCAGCCTCATTTGCCTCAAATTACGTCACAAAAAACAGTAAATGCGTATTCGAAATTCAAGGAAATTGTAAAAAACTTACAGTGTATTGTGGAGGAAAATGTGACGTTTATAACTTTTTTTCTATATTATTAAATTTTGAATATGTATTTTCGAAACTTTAAAATTTTAATGTGTGAAACTTCTACTCTATTTTTTATAATTCCGCGGTTTCACCCACGTATATTCGCGTAGGATTTTCTGATTAAAAACTATCCTATGTCCTTTCTCGGGTTTCAAAGAATCTCTGTACAGAATTTCATCCAAATCAGTCCAGTAGTTTTGGAACCTATTCTATACAATCAAACAAACAAGTCTCTATAATTTTAGCAGAAATTAAAAGTGCTACGAGTAAGCAGAAGTAGTAGTAGAAGTGCTACACTGGATGGATATAAAATGATCTTTGAAATTACACCACTACACCGAAACTGCGAGGCTTGGTACATACAAATAAAAATAGATTGGGAACGTTTAGGATATTTAATTTTAAAAGCCTTTTTTACGCCGATGCATGTTTTAAATAATCATTCGTTTCAAGCATAAAAATACTACTACTAAACGTAAAAGAGTACCAGGCGATCAGCAGGACCAAGAGTTGATCTATGAGATGCAGTAGCTGTAGGCCTGTAGCTATCTGAATTCTGAAGTTCAATTCAGTAGCGCATGAAACGTGGCGGGAGGTGCACGTCTCAAGCGCTCCCGGTATTTCGTGTCGTGTATATAGTAGGCGTGTGTGAAGTGCTTTTGAATGCATGCTTTGAGGTTCGTCGTATTTTTTGTTAAGTTGATTTTCCTTCGAATTTTGAATGCGGTTTCGTTTTTAGTGATGATACCAGTGATTTTATATTGCTGAGGTTTTAATGAATTTAAATATGGAACGTATTTTTTTAAATATTTCTGGATTCAGCAATTAAATTCTTACGCCTTTTTTTAGTTCAATTTGTATAACGTGCGACGGTCTAAAAATTTTGATAAGATATTTTTAGAGAAAACATTTTAATGTTTAAATCACAAACAGTATGAATAAATAGTACGTTATGAACTAAAAATATGTTTGGAAAGTGATTTCATGGGAATAAAAGTGAAATATAGATTCAACTGGAAAAAATCCGCCACGTGGAGACAGGGCCATTCCCTTTTTTATGATAATCTTTTAAAATTATTTCCGTGTAAAAAACTTATGGTTTTTAAAATAGGTTTTTTATTACTTATACTTAGTCGAGTATGCGGTTTTGGTTAAATATTTGTATCATTAATTTTCAATGATAATTAATCAAATACGTAATAAAATACCAAAATATTCAACATTGGATTACTTAAGATGTAAAATGAATTGATATTTAAAAAAAACATACGATTAAAAGGTGTAATATTAAAAAAAAATCTGTGTTTAATGTAAGAAGGTAAAAATATTATAATCTTTAAAAAAATAAATACTGATTGAAAATGTTTCGTCAAAATAGTAGTTAATAGTAGTTTTCAGCCATATTGTGTGCCTAATACTGCAGTGACAATAACTTACCTATAAAGTGACTATATATAGATGTATATTATATACTATCTACCTTATATGCTATCATAGTAATGTAAGGATAGAAAATGTTTTTCTAGTAGATTGCTATGGTAATATGAAAATATATTGGAGGTGAATTAAAATACGATGAGCAAATCGTGATTTTTTTTCCGTTTTATCATAGAGATTTTTATCATAAGATGACAATGATAATTTTATTGTATCAATTCCTTATATATGAAAACATCGCTTAAACTAATTACTAATAACTTAAAATTCTAATGCAAATTAAGATCAGTGAGTATGCTTTCTATTTTAAAAATTTAATGTTATCTAAGAATTTATTGGCTTAGGTTTTTTGAATGATGAAAGCTTTTTTCTATAATCAAAGCTTATACATATCATACAATTATTAAAACTTGTACTATTTTTGCTATAAATATATTATATTCGACAATATAAAGTGACTATAGTCTTCAAAGGTTTTCTTTTTGGCACTCATGCAAAAATGAAACAATACAATTACATGTACACCATAGAATACAGAGCATTACATATGGCGAACATTAAACGTGTTTTCCTAACAATTGAACAAATTATACTTTCAGTGGGAACAAAGCTCTGTTGTTTCGAATTAACAATATCGTTTCAATGAGTTTTAAAATGGGTTTTATTTTAATATGAGAGTTAACAGTTGATTTTTGTGTCCATTGTTAATGAGTTTAACATCGTTTAAAAATGAAATTATTTATTACAATATTTTATTATAAGTAGTATAAGTTTGAAAGAAAACCTGTGTCAGGAGGACTCGTTCTTCCTTACTACTACTAAAATTAAAGGTATTAATCAATGTACTTACATGCTAAAAAAATTGTGAGAGTATTAGTGTGTTTGTTAGTATACGTGAGTGTGCGTATATGTATTTGTGTCTTTTAATAATATTTTAGTTAATATAAACCTCAAATTTTAGATGAAATGTTGTGATCTATCATCACCTAAACTACTTATCACAGATTCATGCAAATTTGAGATGTCATTATAATGCACATACTTAAAAATAACGCATTTTATTTGTTTATCCTTTAAAGGACCTATATTACGTGTATATTTTATTGAAAAACCTATGAACTGCATTTTTTCTCTACATCCAAAACTTAATATGGATCCTTAAAAAAAATTCTACAAATAACAAACCTGTCTATATCTACATTCGGAGTTAGTTTAGCAACAGAAGAATGATATAGAATACTTTTAGTTCCGAAAATCCCGGGTTATATACGCAGACGAAACCAAGGGACACAACTAGGATAAATATAAAACACGTTGGCAAATTACTGTACTCTTCAGAACAAGATATAACCGTTTTAAAAATTCTTACACAAAATCTCTTCGCGTACATTTCGCAACTTTGGCTGTTAATAAAATTAGCTGATTGTAGGTAAACGGTGCAGTAGGAAGTTTTATCGGAGGGTTGGAAAAACCTGTTCCCTTAATACAATATAACTAAAGGGTTAGGTATTTAAGAATGGATGTTTTTGTTGAAATATTTTCTTCCTTTGGAAAATTGTAAAAAAATCACTAGACGTCATTTGTCTAATTTAATGTTATCTTAGTTTTGGGGATGAATTAAAAACCAACCAAAAATGAATTACTTATCTGTAATAAATAAATTAAAAAAAAATTACTCAAGCGTATTGAGAAGATAGATAAGCATAACCTAGTTTTAAGTATTCCGTTTCATTGTATCAATAAAACTCAAAAAAGAGATCACCATAAACGAACTTTTGAAAAATAACAACAATCAATTAAATCTAAGAAAACTAGCCGGCTAATCAAATAATTAAAAATAACAACTTATGTAGAAAGGTATTAATCACATATAATGAAATTGCATTTATTCGTTAAATTATATTTCATTTTTAAACAAAAACAGATACCGTAAAGTTTTCCCAAGCAGGTAAACATTCCGGCTAGGTCACGATACCATAAAGCATTTCTTCGGCGTTTGGGGGAAACTAGCCGGCTAATTAATTGTGCCGTGTTACTATGTAAATGTAGCTGAAACACGGACGTGGAGGTTGAGAGGCTTTTTGTTGGTCAATGTACTAAACATTGACATTCCAAAAAGAATTTAAAAGAATAACTATGATTTTAAAATAAACACTTTGAATTAGCTATAGTTTAGGTTATAATTGAAGCAGGCCGTATTAAGAATATTATTTTAATAATAATAGCATAATATCGTCCAATATCTAGATTAGTTTCATTTTAGTTCACATCATAGATTTTTTTAAACCCCTAAGTTTTTCCGAGCAGGCTAGGTTTCGACTACGACTCACGCCACCATAAAGCATTTCTTCGGCGTTTGGGGGAAACTAGCCGGCTAATTAATTGTGCCGCGTTACTATGTAAATGTAGCTGAAACACGGACGTGGAGGTTGAGAGGCTTTTTGTTGGTCAATGTCCAAGAAGAAATTAAAAGAATAAGTAACATTTTAAAATAGACAGTTTGAATCAGCTAAACCTTACGTTATAATTAAAACAACCCATATTAAGAATATTATTTTCATAATTTATATATTTTCATACATTATTTTCATAGTTTAATTTTAGCTCACTTCAAAGCAGGGTTGGCCAATCGATAGCGATTATCGGTCCAGTCGATCGTGGCAACGCAAAAAATAAGAATACGTAAAAACACTGTATAACGCAATTACCAACTACTGCAAGCATCATCACTACATAGTATAAAACAAAGTCGCTTTTTCTGTCATGTGTCATGTTGTATGTCCCTATGAACGCTCAAATCTTTAAAACTACGCAACGGATTTTGATGCGGTTTTTTTTAATAGATAGAGTAACTCATGAGGAAGGTTTTTATCAGCATTGCACCCGTGCGAAGCCGGGGCGGGTCGCTAGTCTTATATAATTTTTCAGTTGTCGTTCTGTCACGTTATTATCCTGTCTTCTAAGCTTCATAGCAGGTTAAGCTCTCTTTTAAATTTTGACATTGTCATTGGTTGATCACACTGGGTGTCGTGAAAATTCGAAATTAGGTATAAACAAGTTGGACGCCCTGCTTTTTAGAATATTTTTTTAAACAAAAGCAGATACCTTAAAGTTTTTAAAGGTAAACATTCCGGCTAGGTCAAGATATCATAAAGCATTTTTTCGGCGTTTGAGGGAAACTAGCCGGCTAATTAATTGTGCCACGTTACTATGTAAATGTAGCAGGAAGACTGACGTGAATGATTTTTTGTTGTACGATTGTTACAAGATGAATTTAAAATAGACTAAATTTTACTGATAGATTGCACTAGTGTATGGAAAACTTAGTTCATGCTACTCGCGAGTTAAATATACTTAGACAACGCGTTGATTTAGCTATTCAATATATAATACCCATGTATACTTTTCCTTTTCTTCGTTCTTATGTAATGCCCTTTTTCCAATATGTTCAAGCCATTTGATGGTTCTTAACTTGGTTTAAAGATTTAATCTTTTAGAATTTGATTTCTTATTGCAAAATAGCCAGGAATTATAAGTTTTTGACACTGCTATCAAACTTTAAATTGTAGACAAATATATTCTTTGGTGGTTTATAAAAAATGTACTACTATAAATCAATTAAAATCCTAAACTTTGTATCACTTTGCACACAACAAACGCGAAAAAACCCCATAAATACTCTTCAAAGCTTGTAACAGTGTGTGAGCGAAATAAACACAATTGTCTGACAGCATACGCTAATGAAATTTATAAACCATAAACCGACCGGGCAGAGTGTAATAATCATAAACCCGCTCTGCCTGGGCAGTGCTGTTAATACCGCGTTATTTAAAGGGAAACAGTACAAGATGTGTGAGAAAATGATTGGGTAGTTTTAGCAAGTTTATTTGATTAATGTTAGGTCGAGAAAATTGTTGTTAGACCGACAATAAATATTCACGTACTAAGTACTGTCACGAAAGTGAATTTGTTACAATAGGGGTAAAAATGATGTAACAATGTAATATAGGTCCTAGGAAAATATTGGGAAGGTATCTTGGTAGATTTGCATATTACAAACCGCAACTTATAATATTTTCATAGTATCTTGTTCTATTTTACATTTCCTCATATAAAGTATCTTTCGCCCAAATCGTGACCGTTTTTAAATATTCACTTCAAAGTCCGAAGCCTGTCACTTCGCAAATTCCAAACATTTGTCGCATAATAATTACTTCGAATATCAAAATTTCGTCAGCGCAAAGTTCATAAATTAATTAAACTTCCCGCCGAGTCGTCATTCCTAATGATAACGGCTCATTCCCGTTCACCCCCGGTCTGACCCCGACTGGGTCACGGTACTTTTTATTTATGAACTCCTAGTACATGAGTGTCACTTATGACATGGATTGATTACAAAATAATTTATTAAAATATAATTATTCAAACATACTATACAAACTGCATATTATAATTAAAAATAATAATAAAACGTAAGTACTGCACCTAAAATTGCTTATTTGATTCGACATTCCACAGAAGTTATAATAAGTCTAGATATAGAAGAACTACCTTTCATGACATTAACAAAGCTTTTTCTTGAAATAGATAAAATAACAATGTTTTAATTTTTAAAACAAAAAATTTAAAATAACAACTCATTTTTAATTGATTATTTTAATATGTGAGAGACGTTTCGTGTTTTTACGAGAATAACCAAACAATAAACTATTTCTATATAACATTATTTTTCAGTCAATGGACGAATTAAAAATAAATTTGGAAAGGCAAAAAAACATCGCTTATACCAACAATGTAAATATCCCTATGCTTTTGTGTATACTAAGGAGTAAAATTAATTACACTACTCTAAAAGTCATTCCTAATGATAACGACTCATTCCCATTCACACCCGGTCTGAACCCGACTGGGTCACGGTACTTTTCATTTATGTACTCCTAGTACATCAATGCCACTTATGTATTTTTAAAATAGAAAAAATAGCAATGTTTTCTTTCCATCATTGTCTGAAAAGTCTTAAAACATAATATTTTAAAGGCGTTTTGAGTTATGATGGACTCCTAGTGGATGTCACTTATGACATGGATTGATTGCAAAATAATTAATTAAAATATAATTATTCAATCATACTATACAAACTGCATACTATAATTTAAAAAAAAATGAATAAAACGTAAGTACTGCACCTAAAATTGCTTATTTGATTCGACATTCCACAAAAGTTACAGTTACGCTATATAAAAAAAACTACCTTTCATAACATTTACAAACCTTTTAAAAGTTATAATAAACTAGCTGATCCGCGCGGCTTCGCTCCCGTAGCATAATGTTATATATATAGCTTATAAAATATAGCCTATGTTACTCGTGGATAATGTAGCGTTTGAATGGTAAAAGATGTTTTAAAATCGGTCCAGTAGTTTTTGGGCCTTTTCAATACAAGCCAACAAAGTTTTCTATGATTAATATTAGTGTAAATAACATTTGAAAGAGTTATTAAAATCGGTCCAGTAATTTTTGATCCTTTAAATACAAACCAACAAAGTTTTCTATAATTAATATTAGTGTACATAACATTTTGCATTCTTAAACCCAACCGTTCCAACATTTCTCCACTCTCTTATCGTAGAAATACCACGCATAAACAGAGGCAGATTAACCAGATAGTGTGCGAGTTACCGCTGCGAACGTTAAAATGCTAAATAAAAGATACAACACTAATGCAGTCCCGTTGCCAAAACGACGAACTATGTAAGACGTAATGATACAAGAAGTATATCAAATGAGACACTTGTATATGTTGGTTAATACTTTGGTTTAATAGGCTTATAGTATGTACTTTAATAGATGGGGATGATTCTAATAGCACGAGTGCTAGCAAGACCTATACTTCATGCTGAGCCTTTTTCTAAGAACACAGTACACTACCCTTTTGTTATATATATATGTTGTTAATTACCTACATTTTAATCTTGGGTTCTAAAAATTTTTTTTTCTTTCTTTCTTTACTTTCAAGCAGAAAGATAATACAATTACTGTAATGTTTATTTTAATCAAAATCAAAGGATTCGGTTTATAGCTCGCTACGTCTAGACTTGTGCTAGCGTGTCAGCTAAGTTCAGAGAAAGCCTGACAGCGCGTCATATGTATATTTACATAAATTTTGTTCAAAATTGACCTTGAGACTTAACATATTTGATATTTCTCATAGTTTAGGATTTGGCCCTGAAAGACCATTTGAAAATACACCTGTATTGTACTTATACTTTAAAACAGTACAAGTAAATAGGTAAGCTATGCCTCTCAGAGTTTATTGTTAACCGTAAACAAGAAATGATTCAGGGCGTGCGAATAACTACCGTTAAACAGGATCGATTTATGAACACATTAAATATGTTATTTATTTAAACGAGGAAGAGATTGCGTGAGAAAGTTAACGGATAGTTAAAGCCTAGAGATAAATTAAAACCCTTTGTTAAGAATTTACGCAATTGAAGAAAGTGTTTTTAAAGGACAGATCTGGCAGTCAAATTAATTATTGATTACTTTACATACAATAAAATTAAAAAAAAATTCAATTATTGATTAGTGTTTTAGAAAATATTTTAAAATGTAAATTAAAATTGTATATCAAGCAGAAAATTAAAAAATTGTATATATAAATCACTATATAGTTTTATCGTATTTATAAATACTTTTTTTAAATTCAAGTAATTCTTTTTGAAGGCCAAAAAACCCAACAATGTAAAAAGCACCTAAAAACAGAGTCATACGTTGCATACAACAGTTCCATTCAAAAAGCAATCCCTAGCAGCAGCTACGGAGTTTATAATTTATTCAGTGCTTAGGACGGTCTACTTTAATTATCGCCATGTGACGTAAAGTGGGTAGTCATAAATTTTTAACGTCTTGACGTCGAGTGCGCCTTTGTGCGCTACATTATCATGTTTGAGTGATTGTTACTTTGATGTTGGCTCTCGATAGGTGATGGTGTTTTATTTGGTACTTATACGCCCTTTTATAAGTATAAAATTTGTACGAGTACGTACTGAACACGAAATACTAGTGGCTCGCTCCGAGCTAGACCTAGTATTGTAATGTAATAAATCAAGACCTTTCATTTGATACCACACTCGGGTATATCATGAAAATCGACTATCTAAGCCCCCCACTGCTTTCTACTCTCGTTCCTCCCACTGCTTTCGGTCACTCTTGTACTCAATATTTTTCTTTATTTACACTATTTGCGTAATTTTACTAAGATCGGATAAACCATATTTCAGATATCCTCAGACAAACATTCACCCATTTAACCCACCATTTACCCATTTATCGTCATTCGTCGTAATCCCCTCACCGATTTCACTCATCTTCGAATTTTTTTCTTTTGTCTTTTCCTATAAAATTAAATCAAGATCGGAAAAACAATACTCAAGTTATCGTCATACAAAGTTTTTCATACTTACATAAAAACATATCTCGACTCTGAGACTTCGCTTCGCTCAATAAATTTTCTACAAGGCAAAAAATACCATACAATAATAAATGTACGTATAGTACTTTATTGACGAGAAATATATATAGTTTAATATTATAACGTCAAAGCAATGTACCCCGTGTTAAGCAGCTGGGCGCCCCATAAAATCAATTCCTCTAAAAGCTCTTACCTTTATGGCATACTAGCTGTTTCCCGCGGCGGGGCGCGTTCGCTTTGATTTTTACTCATCTCTCATTTCCCCTACCAAATAAATTATGTGTTAAGTGGAAGTTTGTAACAAGCTTAAAAAGATAGACTGTATTGTGTGATTCAGCCTTTATACGGGTAGGATTATATCACAAGTAATTTTTTTAATGAAATACGAAAGACTGAAAAAACTGGTTTTAAGGATTGCGTTTTGCATCACTTCTTTGTCTGCCAGTGCGTATGTATATAAATATTTTTTTTTAATTTTACTATGAAAAAGATTTATCCTTACATTCAGAGAGGGAAGCCTCGAGTCTCTCGCTCTTTCTCTCCATAACAGAACGTGCCTAAAATGTATCCTTGATGTATCTCCAATTATTCTATATTTTTACTTAAATATTGATTGTATTGTATACTTAAATTTACATTTATACAAGTACTTGAAACGCTAGTTGTATCTAAGAATTTGTAATTAATAAGAGGAAGGAACTCGATTGATAAGAAGAACGTATTGACGCCCTCTTGACTCCAATGTTATTATTAATTTACTACTTGACAGTTTATATTTCCTACCTATAAAGATAGTTGTTACAATTATTTTATTATAAACTCTGTAATCAGCTTACTAATATAAAGATTAGACATGGCCTTATACAGGTGTAGTGTAAAGAGTCGAAAATATGGTATTTGCAAATAGAGGGAATTATAAGGGTTCAGAAACAAAAATATGTTCACTAAAACGTTAAGAAGTTTAAACAAATTGGTAATATGAAACACTTCCATCATCCTACGTTATTATCATCATCCTGTGATGATATATACGTAGTGATAATTATAATAATAATTTTTATTTTTCACGACCTGATAACTTATCACTAGATGATTACAGAGATTATGTTATACTAGCTTTCCGCCCGCGGCTTCGCACGCGTGGGCTACTAATTTCTGTATTTTGTAGAGGCGCACAACAAAATTCTAAAATAATTACGGTCGCATGACCGCTGATATTACGCATGTCTATAGTTTTTTTTATAACTTTCTATAGAAATAGGTTTGACCAAAATCTGACAGTACGCGCGCCTCTTCAAAATAGAAAAAAAATTTAGCCCACGCGAACGAAGCCGCGGGCGGAGAGTTAGTTATTTTTTGAAGGTATTTAAGAATTCATTAAGCGTTTTTATCGTCTTAACCTATAGATATTGGGGACATGCCTTCTATACTCTTAACGTATATGTTAAAGTATAAAAAGGCATGTCCGCAACTCAACCAAAATTTTATTTTGTCACGTGGTATGACACATTTACAACTTTAGAAGCGTATATCTCAAAAATTATTTATTTTAGCAAAAAACGCATTTAGAAACCTCTATTTTATTTTCAAATACCTATCCAATGATATCTCATTTAATGATGTATTAGCGAATTTATTTTTTTACCCTCCAATTACATGTATGGAGAGTCACCCTTAAAAATATTTTTTTCAAATAAAATGTAGCCTATAAGTTGAACTTAATATTGGTCTATCAGCATGTGAAATTTTATCAAAATCTACCCAGTAGTTATTACGTGATTGACGAACATACAAACAGATAAACAGACAAACAGACAAACAGACAAACAGACAAACAGAAAAAAAAAATCTAAACATGGATTTGGTGTCTATAGAACATACATATTGCATACCAATTACTCTTTTTAAAAAATATTCAATGTACAGAAATGGTTTGGTTACTGCTTTATTATATGTATAGATTGTATGTAGGAGCCTGATGCCTGAACTAGGAGTTATTCTGTACGTCAGGCCATCAGAATCCACTTTTGTAAAGTATTTATATTTTGTAAGTAGTATGATTTTGTTAAGGGTTTAGCTATAATCATCCTACGAATTGGTAATATGAAAATCTTTTACCAACAAATCTTAGATCTAACAATTATTTTAAATTAATCACTTGCTTACCAACGAAACAACAATATTCAAATATGTTAGCCATACAATATAACTTCACTATTAAATTGAAGGCACTAAAACTAACTTAAATTAACTACGCACGTGTAAGAACACTAAAATTAATTACTCAAAGAGGCGGTATTCACAGTAACTTCTCAAATAAAGCGATCGTTGAGTAACGACTATGAATGCCGTGCTTTTATTGCTGACGAAATTGCAGTTCATTATTACTTTGACGTAAAGGTCCAAAACATTTAATTTAACCATTAAATTAACAATAAAGAGTTGAAAATGATAAGAGGCAGATTAGTAGAGAACGTTTAAAATGATAAAAGATTAAATATAACTTTTACAACTAATTAAATTTTATCTTTAACAATAAAGTTCTATGAAAGATTAACATAAAATAATAAAAATATAATAAGTGTAATTGTTATCAATTAATTTATATTTAAAAATATACTACAATTAATGAAATAATATTGCGTAATAGGTAAACGATTAAAAAATAACCGACCTTAAACCCCATAAAACGCACCAACCTCAAAGCATTTTTCAAACAGGCGCCATCTTGAAAAGTTTCACGTGTGTTCAGACTTAAAAATGTGTGCAATATTTTATATTTAATCTCAAGAAATGGCGTCGTATTCCCACCAAGAGACGCAGTCCAGCCCGGCGAAGGAGCTACCGAGGTAATTGTGGCTATTTATCGTGGCTTTTAGCTTTATTTACTTTAATTATAGTTTTTTATTTCCACAGAACAATAAATTTAGGAGTGCTTATTTAGTACTGCTAGAAAATGAATTAGTACCCATAGAGGGAAGTACCACTCATATAGAGCATTGAAAATGATGCCATTTTACCCCCGTTATATGAAAATGACTATTTTACTCATTCCTGTCCTATTCTTATTTGGTTCTGCTTCCAAAATAAGTAATTTATCCTTGCTTACCTTAATTAAAAATGTAATATTTATTGGTAAATCACAAGACACAGAAGATCGTGAAAAGTCATGTATACCATACCTTGTTTCCTCCAATATAAGTAGACGAAAAATTCTAATGTCACCGTACGGTACAAAATATGTCTAATTCCTATCCCATACTCACTCTTTATAATTCAGTCACCATCACTTCTAGATGTATTTCTTTACGAGTATTACGAAAAGCACTTCACTATTCTAATGTTACGTGATTAGAGAACAATGATCACCTAAAATTAGTATCGCATACTATTTTAACTATATATAATAAAAAATCATCAACCATACCCATTCATTATAATTATCGGAGCGATTTGTCACTTCACTACAATCAATGCGTTTATCAATGTGGCTATTCATTTAAAATTATCAATTTATCTGTATGATGATTGAATAGTTTTCATTATAATTTAGTACAATATTATTTGATGGGATGTACTCGACCTGCGGTGTGAAATATCGTTTAATGTTATTTCAATTTTAGAATGTGACTATGTATGAATAACGTATACGTATTAAGGGTGATAGACAAATAATGCTATGAGTTCTGATAACGCACAGGGATGCATTAACGTATACAGAGATGATACTTATTGGTTTTGAGTTAAAGACTTGTCTTTTGGAATGCATTGAAAGATGTCTTACTTCTCATAGTATAACTACTTTTCTTATAAAAGTATTGTTTGTGAAATCGAGTGATATTCCCTTTCCCTTTTTTTCAAATTTATTTATTTATCAACACAATACAATGGGAAATAACATATTGTTTAGCATTTTCAGGTTCAATTATTATATATGTGCGGGTCCTTGAATTACCTCTTTCAACAGCCTTGTTGATCTAGTGGTTGTAAGTTTGCCTACACATCGAGGGTTCCATTCCCGGGTGGGGCTAAAAAAATGTTATTGAGATTTTCCTAACAACAAAAAGTCTCAATAGCAGCCTTAATTCTAGCGGTGTTGGTAAACCCGCACTAGAGCACGTAAAGCCGTCGGTCCTGCGCCTGATCTCTCTCCGGTCGTGTCGGTCTGCCGTCCTATCGGAGTATGAGAGCGCAGGAATAGAGAGTGTGCCTGCGTTTGGGCACATACTAGTACACTCTATGCTGTTAAAATCTTTTAGGATGCTTATAGTGAGAAGTCAATTCTTCAAAAGCAGCTTTACATCGTTCATACTAAAATTGTTTTTGAATTTTGTGCAAATCCTTTTTAGTGTTAAATGTTTAATTTTTACATTAAATTATTTTAACCAAGACTACGGTTTAACCTTAATACTAGAATTCCATTTATTACAAACCCAGTATAACATTTGAGTATTGCGTATTGTCTTTCGACGATGATACATATTATGGAATGAAAACATTCTGTTAAAGAATTTTTAATTATTTTGAAAGTGGAACAAATCCTTTGTTACAAAGATCTTCAAAGAAATGTTTCTATTTAGGTTATTAGGTTTTCGTTATAAAGAGCGTTTTAATGAAAGGATCACAGTAGATATAAATCTTTTGAGCTCATAAATATTTTCTAGCATTGATTATACCAAGGGAGTAATAAAAAGCAATGGTATCTTAAAGCTTTTATAAATACTACCTTCTGCATTCGGTTTCGTCTGCGTAGATTTCTGGTAATTGCTTCTACATTTTTGGTAACTTGTATCGAATGTACCAAATAAAATGTAGGAAGTGAAGTCGTGCAATAGACTTATAAGTCAAGTTTCTAATTAATTCTTCGGTAAATCGTACATCGTTTCATTTCAGTATTTTTTTGCAACGCAAATAACTGATAGTTTGTACTTATTCAATTTTTAATAATAAGTACAGTTACATGCTTAGCATCCTATTAACTATCGAAAGCTTATGAAATTTTCCAGTCTTTGTGTATCAACGTAATATCAGCTGGACATTCGCCAGGTAGGCTTATCTCTCTCCGGATGAACTGACAAGTGATTGAGTGGTTGGTGTTTAAGATGTTTGATGTTTAATGGATCTTTTTGTAATATATCATAAATAAATAAATAAATAAATCATCTGAGTATTAGAAAATTTCGTAAAGTGGAAGTCATTTTATGGTTTTTGAAAGAAAATGCAAGATTTGTAAGTTTTCGGGTTTTAAAAGTACTTTTCAAGTTTTTTGTTAAATTTAAGTTATTTGGAGTAATAATATCTAAGATTAACATTTACACAGTTTAACATTTTTACAATATCATGTTTTTTAACATTGCAAATGACCTGTACACATTCTTATTTCTTTTTCATGACTAGGAATAACGAGTTATAGCGTTTGTGCTATTTTCATGTTTATAATACCGAAGCTTATGAAATTTTCAGTCTTTATATATCAGTACATCAACGTAATATCAGCTGGACAGTCGCCAGGCAGGCTTATCTCCCTCCGGATGATCTGACAAGTGATTGAGTGCCATTATTTGGAGATAAAGATGTTTGATGTTTAATGGGTTATCGTTTATTTCATTAATAATAGTTTCGGATTAAAAGTACGTAATCTCTTCAATAAAATTAGATTTATAACTTCCGTATAGACTAGGGTTCTTTTAGGAAACAATAGAGCAAGCACTATTAAGCAATAAACAAATCAAATATAATAAAATGCATTTCTATCAAGAAGTGATAATACAGTCAAGTCTCATTCTGTAACATGACGGGTTACTTTGCCTAGCTCAATACCTTCATAAAACCTCATACATATTTTTTTAAAGAAATAATTGATTACTATTTATGGATTTAAATATCGACAGTTTAATAAATTCCAATTCTTATGTACTGGTACGTCTAAGTTTTGGACAGATGCCAGCTAGGCTTATCTTTCTGGACGATGGTTGATTGATGACTGATTGAGGTCATTATTTTAGGAGTTTAAAATGTTTGATGTTCAGTGGGTTAACGTTTTGTAATATATCATGTTTGATTGAAGTTACGTAAGTATAATAACCTTTATCCATATTACCTGTGTCATGTTGATGATATGTTATGGAAATAAATACGTATTTAGTTATAAAGGAAACTAAGGATATAACAGGATCAGAACGAGAAATTTGAAGTTGAGTGAGAATATTTGAGTATAGATTTCAGATCGAATGTTTAAATTGTAAAAGACGGCATTGTTTATACTTTACTTGAATAGGGCTATGTGGTTACTTATCCGGTATAAATAGCTAAATTTGATTCAATTTTAAACAACATTCTACTCCCAGTCTTAGATATAACTTTTACGATTAGCTTCACTATAATGTTCAATGCAACTTCAAATTTCATAAATCGAAATCTATGCATACAATCCCGCAATAAGATGAGATTATTCACAACTTAGTTATTATAACTCTGCGTATTCGCCGGACTTTAGTCCATAACTCGATATTACGTACGTAGAGTACGATTTATCGATCAACAAATCCGATGCATTCGATTTCATGCGGATCATGTGCAAATCTCCGAATAAATATAAAAATACTTATTTTAAGTGTTGATATTTGATATGCTTCTGTGTTTTATCTTATTAATTTCAATGTTCTGAAAACCCCTATTATCTAATTATTATTGTTATTCGTAATTGTTAAAATTTGTAGAAAGCACAAATTTTTACGAAATTCACAATTCGATTGAGTGCACAATTTATCACAAATAACAAATCCGATTTCAAGGGGTACCTTTGCAAATCTCTGAATAAATATAAATACTTATTTAAAGTGTTGATATTTCATTTGCGTTTTATGAGACAATTAATGCTCTGAAAACCCTTATCTAATTACTACTGTTATTCGCAAATTATCCGTCGTTCTACTAATTCACGAAGTTCATAGCTCGATATTGAGTCCGTTGAATGCACAATTGCACAATTTATCGATCAACAAATCCGATTTCAAGTACCTTTGCAAATCTCTGAATAAATATAAATACTCAATTAAAGTGTTGATATTTGATTTGCGTTTTATGAGACAATTAATGCTCTGAAAACCCTTATCTAATTACTATTGTTATTCGCAAATTAACCGTCGTTCTACTAATTCACGAAGTTCATAGCTCGATATTCAGTCCGTTGAATGCACAATTGCACAATTTATCGATCAACAAATCCGATTTCACGGGGTACCTTTGCAAATCTCTGAATAAATATAAATACTCATTTAAAGTGTTGATATTTGATATGCTGGGTTTAATGAGACAATTAATGCTCTGAAAACGCTTATCTAATTACTATTGTTAATCGTAAATTATCCGTCGTTCTACTAATTCACGAAGTTCATAGCTCGATATTGAGTCCGTTGAATGCACAATTGCACAATTTATCGATCAACAAATCCGATTTCACGGGGTACCCTTGCAAATCTCTGAATAAATATAAATACTCATTTAAATTGTTGATATTTGATATACGTTTTATAAGACAATTAATGCTCTGAAACCCCCTTTTATCTAATTACTATTGTTATTCGTAAATTATCCATCGTTCTACTAATTCACGAAGTTCATAGCTCGATATTCAGTACGTTGAATGCACAATTTATCGATCAACAAATCCGATGCATCCGATTTCAAGGGATACCTTTGCAAATTTCCGAATAAATATAAATACTCATTTAAAGTGTTGATATTTGATATGCATTTTATGAGACAATTAACGCTCTGATAACCCCTTTTATGTAATTTGTAAATTATCCGTCGTTCTACTAATTCACGAAGTTCATAACTCGATATCCAGTACGTTGAATGCACAATTTATCGATCAACAAATCCGCTTCATCCGAGAGTCGTTCGCAAATCGGCGGATAAAAACAAAAATGCCCATTCAATGTTTGGTTGGACTACCGTTATTTTGTTCGACGTTGAGATTAAAAGATGTTCGGACCGAATTTCTGCTTAAAGCTGAAATTCCCAAAGCATTTAGAATCTTTTATAACGTTTGTACCGTCGTAAAGGAAGCCAATGTTCCAAAAAGCAATCCTACTTCGTAGTAATATTTTAAATGTGAAAGTTCAAATGTTTGTCTCAAGCACATCGCAAGTACTGATCGGGTTTTGTTAAAATTGTGTGTACAGGTAGATTCTTAGCTATATTAGGATGTGAATTGATCTGAAGATCCCAATTTTAACGCTAGCGAAGCGAGGGTGGAAGATATTGTTATAATGCTTCTTTAGTTTACGCAGTTAAGGCTCTATGGCTAAGAGTAATTTAGTTTTTAATTTTTTACATCGCTTCTTATTGTTTATATACCTCATCAAATGAATATCACTCATAATTAGAAGCTCAACAATGCCGCTAAATACAATTATATAAAAAGTACTAATGATTATCAAACAGCCATTTTAAACCTAGAATAATGGCAACAAATAACGGTATAAATAGTGGTATGGTATAGTAATAGTGGTATGGTGGTATTACATTATTTTATTTTTAACAAGAACAAATAAATTAACGTGTGTGTCATGCTACGCCAAGCAAGTAAATGTAATTTTATAATATTTACGTATCATTCAGAAATCTTGCTAATAAAATATTTATCGGTAACTAAAAATATACAAGAACATAGAATACGTCTTCCTAAATAATAGTGAGTAATAATCGTTAACAACGGACCTAAATCGCTAGGCATTTCACCCGTCTCTGGACCCATAATGGAGGGTCCATTTTTGTCTACCGCCGGATGCAAAATCAATACTGCAGTAACGTTTACAGTACTCGCTTTAAAAATGTTTCCAGTGTTAAAAATGTTTATTTGCTATTTCGACTGCGTTTATTGTCTTTACGTAAAGCACTTTTGTTTTGGTGATGGGTTGAATCATGTGAATAAATGTTGTTTTAATGTGTGTTCTATCTTTTTGGTGTTGAATATTAATCGGACTGTTTATACTAGAATTTTCTAAATTAATGTCATTTTATAGTTT
This sequence comes from Phoebis sennae, assembly GCA_001586405.1. Taxonomy (NCBI): domain Eukaryota; kingdom Metazoa; phylum Arthropoda; class Insecta; order Lepidoptera; family Pieridae; genus Phoebis; species Phoebis sennae. The sequence continues at coordinate 101,766 of LQNK01000798.1, read as the reverse complement.
AATGCTTTTTGCGTCATGCTCTTGCTTACAAAAGAGCTGCTGATTTTATTCCTCTGTATATCAGATTTTCCAACTCATAAATTGTATGCAAGCAATTCTGCAATGATAAAAATCTTCAAGGATCATTCCGTAATAAAATATAGAAAAAAATATTCAATCCTTGCTACAAGACGGATAAATTATGTTTTTAAAGTATAATTTTCATATTCTCATATAATTCAGATTCATTTCTCCATAATTTGTCATCTCATTTTAAAGTCCATATGATTCAAAATTACACCAACATTGCGGATATTAAAGCCGCTTTAATTCTCATTCGATTTAAACATGCATAAGCCAATCTCGGAGTATATTGACGTTAATTAATTGGTGTTATAAAAATTATTATTCTGACGCCGTTAAAGTTTCATTGGTTGTTTTAATAACATGCAATTTTTATTCCACGGTAACACCGGCTCATGTATTTTGCACTATAAATAATGAACGTCGTTGGTTCTTTACTTTATACAGGGTGTGGCGAAAAGCAATAATAATATGGCGCCTAATTAGTAGCCTGTTTTCGATAAACTATATTATTTAATTTAATAGATCAAATGTAAATGAAATGAACAGCTTATCCTGCCTTCTCTTTTTAATATTAAAGCAGGCAAGCGGGGCATACTGTTCACCTGATGTTAAGTGACTGACCGCAGCCCATGAACATCTGCAACATAGAGTGTCGCAGATGCCTTGCCGGCTTGGAGGAAGAGGAAGGGATAAGGAGAGGATTAATGATAGGAAATTGGGAGACGAGTAGAACAGGATGGGACAGGGATGGGATGGAAATACAATTTCTTTTATTTACTTCTGCATTAAAGTAGTACCTCTGTCTCTTCTTCACGCCTAAACAACTAAACCGATTTGAATGAAATTGTATAGAGAATGTTTGAAACCTGAAAAAGGACAAAGGATAGCTACTATCCCGAAAATCCCACGGGATAAAAAACATATAAAAAAATATATTTTATATGCTTTTGTCACGACGAGCATCAATACTAATTCTAGGATCCAAATATAGCCCATTTGAACACACGTAGCACTAAAGCTATCTTCATAAATCCGTTATCAAACTAAGACCTGACCATAAATTTGCGGAACACCTCCATTCATATGCGAGCCCATTTGTTTTAAAATTGATGACGAATATTACTCAATTTTATGTATCTTTTCTTTAGATAGCTGTGAATAATTTTCCAATAAGTTTAATGGTAAAAAAATAATTTGAAGACAAAGAAGTAAATGCTCTTAAGAGCATAAATACCTCGTTTTCATGAATAATTTTAGACAATAGAATGGATTATTGTATTTTTCGCAGAACAAAGCTAAATAGTAATACAATATCGGATGAGAAAGGGGACATCACATTTAAGAATGAAATATCCAACACTTAGTATAACTAGCTTTTCGCCCGTGGCTTCGCTCGCGTGGACTACTATCCTATCCTTCATGTTAGATCAACCTGCACACGGGCATAAAATTTGGTTAAAATCAGTTAAGTAGTTTAGAAGTCCATCGCAGACAAACACTATGACACGTAATTTTTTATTAATGAAGAATGTTAACAAATTTTGATTTTTAGCTTTTCATATTGTTTTTTTTAACTAAAAAATACTGTTGAAAAAATTATTTTGTTACGTCAATTAGTTTTTGATTTTAAAGCAAAACAAATCGTAACCGCCCGACGCGGCGATTGCGGCGGTGTGACGTCATAAAACAGACAGCTCATGCGCTCGCTATAGCGCTCCCCACACGTACTATAGTTGGTGCGAAGTAGCGCGGCCCGCGCGGCGTCTGTTTTGTGACGTCACAAGCGGTCACGTGACTTTAGCGGAACTCGAAAGTTTAAAAGCTTATAAAATGAAAACTACTTGGTATTTTTGACTGCAACAAAAAACAGTGTATTTGTATAGGTACAAGCTATACTGTAACAAACTTTCAACCTATTTGGCATACCTAGTAACATTCTCCATTATATAGTTCACGGTTTTTACTCACTTTTAATATTTTAAACATCGGATTAAGGCCGACGGTTTCGGACCGTTTCGGGGGTCCTTCTTCAGGGCGAGTGTTATGGTTGCGCGGTCGCACCCAGCTTCGCACTGCGAGCAGCAGCACGTCGCGCTCGCGCTGAGGGTGCAGGCTCGCGGGCGGGGGGCGCGGCTGGCGTCGGTGAGGGTGGCACAGGAACGTCACTTATATTAAAAATATTTTGTGTGCAAAAACTACTTATAGTGTCTTGTCCGAGTGCACTACACGCATCAGAGTCCATACGCGGTTGCGGCAACAAGGGTTTCCACGCTGGTGGCAAAGTTCAGCCCGTGTCCCTATTGTAATTGGGGCGTCGATGTATCTCGATCGCTTCGCTCAGCTTGAAAGTGAGTAAAAACCGTGAACTATATAATTAATAAGACAATGTCTCACTTATCGTTGAATCAGTAATTTTTTATATTAAGATTTTTATCTGTGAAAAACCTGTATGTATCTTTAACTCCTCTTCCTCCATTTCTTTAATCCTTTCTTCACCCCTATTTGCTTTGCGTCTATTTAAGAAAAAAGAGCTATCAGCCAGACCGTATACTCTTTTATTTTTGATATAATAAAATGATTCCCTAGCCTTCAAAATCATTACATTTATAACTCAGTCTATTTTCAAATTTTGCATTACTGCAATGTATTAAAAAGGTTGTATACTGGGAGACTAGATATATAAACGACTGCTGTACGAATACTCTTTATTAATTATAAAATGTAACTATATATAGCATGAAAGGCGATACATACATTACACTACAAGTTCGCAATCATAACACATAATAAGATTTTCGCCTACATTTGTAGACTAACTTAACATTGAGAGAGCAAGGGAAATTAGCACATGAGATTCAGCATTTAGTTCCGCAATTGTATAATCAGCTTAGTGACTAGATTTTTGTTCAGTTCTTTTATTACTGCTTTTATTATCTAGCGACCATTTAACCGTAACAGTATCAGCTATTGGAGTAATCCATATAATAAAGTTTGTGGGTAGATGTGTGTTTGTTACTCTTTCAAGGAAAAACTACTGGACAGATTTGGATGCACCTTGAACCAGAATAATATAATCTTATAATAAACAACATACATTCTCAGAAAAATACATAGACTACTTTTAATCCCGTATTTTTTCGTGATGTAATAATATATAAGTTTCGCAGGTGAAACTGCGGGGCGTGACTAGTTTTAAACACTATGAAATACATACAATTTTGACTCTATCATTATTTATATCGCATTGAATAACGCTGCATTGTTTGAACATACTAAATTATTTATATTCTCGTAGTGGGAATAATATTTATCGGATTCTAACTGTGTAGTTCGACTCATTAGTTACTGTTCAATTGTGCTCATTCTTCCATTGTAATACTGTAGTAAATTAGTTTTATTTGTGATTGGAATCCTTGGTTGCAACTTTAAGATTAATATTATAGCTATACTAATATTATAAATGCGAAAGTGAGGATGTATGTATGTTTGTTACTCTTTCACGCAAAAATTACTGAACCGATTATGATGAAACTTGGTATAAATATAGGTAAGGGTTCAGAATAACAGGTAGACTTTTCCTGGACTATTCCCGGAGTTGCCACGAGATCAGACGCGGGTGAAACCGCGGGGTGCAACTAGTATCCTATTATTGGATGTTTTTCACTTCACCTTATTTTATGTAATATATTTTCATTCATTAACCATATCAAAACATTATTATTTATTATTACACAACAACTCTTTAAAAATCAACTGAAAACTATTACTGATCTTTCAGTTCGGAGATCTTTGTGATATATCTTCAAATAACCAGTACACCGAAAATAAACAGCCTTACCTATACTACTATTATAAAGCTGAAGAGTTTGTTTGTTTGAACGCGCTAATCTCAGGAACTACTGGCCCGATTCAAAAAATTTTTTAGTGTTAGATAGCCCATTTATCGAGGAAGACAATAGGCTTTATATATCATCCCGATATTCCCACGGGAACAAAGCCCTGGGACGCAGCTAGTATAACTATAATTTCCCAGTCATGTAACATTACACATAATTGCCTAATTTAGCCGTAAACACGTGTTTTGTTCAGCGCCATTGCAATAGTAATGCATGCTTTATGACCTATGTTCGTCTTATTACTGTTTGTATGGTTATTTAATGAAAGTTATTGATGTATTTTGATGTGTAATTTCGAATATGCATAAATATAATTGATTTTTATTTGATTTGCTGAAAACGACATGGGTTTGTTGGATTTTGTTGTTATAATAAAATAGACACACAAAATTAAAGAAAATCTAAGATTTAAATAAAAATATTTTAAGCAAGTAAATGATTTATAAAATTTAATTAAAAAAATATATAATCGTCAAAGTAAATTTCTGTGTTTAAAAAATGTTTTCTACTATACGCCTTTAAAATACAAACATATGTATATTAGACATAATTTAATTTCGTGACTAAAAATTTCATTTGAATGAAAACGGGTTAATAGAATCCTACGAAACATCTTCACTAATCGATTCTAGTGCACTCTGCACAGAATCGATTAAATGATATGAAGCCACCCGCGATATCGGATAATCGCTCGCCCGAGAATTCGACTTGCCTAATAGCCGTTGTTTCAGAGTACCTAATAAGATCTCTTTAGAGAGCAAGCTATAATATGTGTCTTTTACAATCTATGTATTTTTGCACATATGAATGGTTATTTTATAACATTGCCAATATTTTTGCTCGCCCATAGCAAAAAAAAAATAAAATGCCATTCGTTACACTTTTTATTTTTTTATTAATCTTTAAATTTTACATTGATTTTTTTTTAGATTATTAATTATAATAGTGTCAGTTTTTTCTAAATCTATATTATCTAGCTAATGAGATAGCTTAGGACCAAGAGAATGACATTTGATAGTTTTAATCCCGGAAATCCCACGAAAACAGATATAAATGCGGGTAAACCGCGAGGCAGAGCTAGCAAATTAAACGGTTCTAACAATAAAGTGAAACAAAAAAATCATTTATTTTCAAGTTAATAATAATTATGAATATTTCAGGTCATACCTTTCTTTAATTCATCTCATTTCTTAAAAAGTATTAATATCTAGACCACTATAAATTTCACCCACTGGTATTCAACAGTAAATCCATTTGACGGACAGCTATGGTTTACAAATCTCCTGTTTATTTATCCATACTGACGGATACATAAATTGTATCAAAGTACTCACCATAAATTTAAATGCATTTATGTTCCATTTATAATTATTTTTTTACACAAAACAGAATTCTTCACTAAATTAAAGATTTTTTTAAATTTTTACTGAGCTATAACACGCAGTTTCCTCCACATATTAGAATAATGAAGATCATATTTCTCGTTACCTTATCACCTTGCCAAATCGTGCCATAAATATTTTTAATAAAAGTTTCGATACGGGTTCATCGCCTGTTACAACAAAAAAACAAACGTTTCTATTTTATAATATTTATATAATTTTTATTGATAGCTTTCCGCGCGGAAAGAATTCAATTATTTTTCTGACTTTCATAGCAATAACCGCGTCCGTAAGCCTGCAACGACGTTCCGTTTCTTGCGGAAACGAACGGAAATAAATGGGAAAGATGGCAATTCATTCATTAATTCGTAAGTAATTGTCATTTTTTATACAATAGTGTCTACTAGTGTGATATATAATTATTTTTTTCATAAAATGTGGATGTAGAAGAGAATAACTAAAAAAATCTATTATTTGTGAAATTTGATGACATATGATTATAAAAATAGCAACTTATACAATAGTATTGACAACAAATGTAAATTTTGTGTCGATCTAATAATGTAAAAATAAAAATGACAAGAAAGAAAATACATTTATTTATTCGGAGATCGTAGTTTAAGAAAAACGAGAATGGGTAAAATATAAGACATTAACAGATTAACCACTGATATACATACACACATAAAATATAAAGTAATATATCTTAATATAATATATAATTATGCCTCTTGGCCTTTTTGTATTTTAAAAAGGTGGTTTTTAAGGTTATTATTAAATCCAAAGATACTTTTTAACTGGGAATTGGAGGAGGAAGGTCATTCAAACACGTAGAGGACAAAAAGAGGGAGAATAAACTTCCTCTCTCTAAAAAGTACAAAATAACTTTTACTTTCTTTTTGTTGAAATCTGTACAAAGTCGGTGCAAAATTATTAAATTGGAAATACATAAATACACCGACGAAATACATAAAAAAACGGTCGAATTGATAACCTCCTTTTTTTAAAGTCGGTAAAAAAACAGATATCTTAGCGTATTGATCACACTGCCTTTCGCTATACGGATAGAGGACGCAATATCCGCAACCGTATTGAGCCCGCGACGGTTTCCGTTCCGTTCCTTGCGGAAATAACGGAAAAGACCGCGATTAAACAATAATATGCTCAATTTGATGTGATTTTTAATCGGTTGGGACGTTTAGGGCTAATACTTTTGTATATAATGCATGATAAAGACCGCGATTAAACAATAATATACTCAATTTGATGTGATGTTTAATCGGTTGG
>LQNK01000798.1:65402-85753 GCA_001586405.1 Phoebis sennae | reverse complement strand
AATCCTGATTAAATAGTAAGATTATAGCGACAAATCGGGCGTGACGGAGGGAAATTGTCGAATGAAATCTGTCTGCGGAGATAAGGAAAAATTGTGCACCTGCGTAATTTGTATTAGTGTACGTAAGATTTGTTTTGTTCCTACGTTTCGTGGTATTTATTCCTTCGCGTTTACCCGATATAAAACATTTTTAAAATCGTTTTACATTAATTTCGTTGAGTGTTGATTGTTGTAACTTAAAACTATTAATGACATTGAAATCCTGGTAATATTATAAATGCGACAGTTTGTGAGGATGAATGTATGTGCGTTTGTTAATCTTTCACGCAAAAATATTGAACCAATTATGATGAAACTTGTTAAATATTTATGTAAATGTTCAGAATAGCATAAAGGGTACTTTTAATCCGGAGTTACCACGGGATCAGAAGTTACACGAATGAAACCGCAGGGCAGGACTAGTGCAATACCTATTATGTTTCTTCCACAGTCGTCTCAAAGATATCGCTTAGTAGCGATAAGGCCTCCTATTGCTTTAAAAAAATATTTGTTCTGTTTGCATTAGTAAAGGTTTTTTCATTAATTCATTAAATTAATAAAAAATGTCATTAATAAGGTCCTTGATTCGAACAATTCAACTCGAAATTCAAAAACTCAAGTCAAGTTCTATTTAGATCATAAGATCGCCGTTTATTAACAAGAATTTGTATATGTGATTATCTACACCTATACTAATATAATTAATAGGAAAACTTTCTTTGTTTGATTGTAATGAATCGGCTCAAAAACTACTGGACCGATTTTGAAAATTCTACCATTCATTCAAACATTATCCACGAGTATACGGCAAGAGTATATATCTTTTATAGGTTATATATAACATTATGTAACAGGAGCGAATCCGCGCGGATCAGCAAGCGTTGCTATATGAACATCTGTAAAACTTAAAAAGCATCCAGTTTGGTTGAAACCCTCCGTTTAATCAGGGCGTTATAAACCCCTTCCCTTCGCGATATCACTCCATTCTGTAATGCATATGCATCCTGATTGTACTTCGGACTTTGCAATTTGTCGCTCCGCTGAAATATCTGCATTCAATTTTGTATGATATTTTTTCCTAGCATTAACAAGATTACGTGACGTACTATACATTCGATAGATTGGCGCAGTGGATATAGCGGTCTATTGCGCCGGAGGGTGTGGGTTCGATCCCTACGACTAGAAAATTATTATGTATAAATTTATATATAGAAATCCTACTAATTATTTGTACAAAGAAAAGTATGTATATCAGTTATGTAGTTTCCATAGTACAAGTTTTGCTTAGTTTGGGACTAGATGGCGTTGTGTTAAATGTACAGGAATATTTATTTATTTTTATACATGAACCGTAGTTCATGAGAATGTTGATTCCTGACATTCTTCAGGGAAATATAATCCTTTTCATGTCATAAATGAAAGTTTGGATGTTTGTGTGTCAATCACGCCGCAAGTACTGAACAGATTTTGGTGAAATTTCTTATAGAAATAGGCTATAAGCTAGGATGTAAGAAGCCTTCTCAGTAGACACTGCCATCCAAATCAGTGGTAAATAAAAAATAAAATATGTAAGTATTTGACGTTTCAAAAGAGCTTTCAAAAAAGCCGATTTGAAAAATAAATTATTTTAATTTGAATAACGTAAATTGATCTAAAGAACCCGAAATCAACGTGAGCGAAGCAGAATCTAGTGAAACATAACGAGAATATCAATAGTATACGATACAACTTGGCGCTGATATAAATATAACCAAACTGTAAAACAATTTTAAAACTTGTAATGTTATGCATCCTGACTGTGCTTCCAACCTTGCAATTTGTCGCATCGCTGAAATATCTGCATTCAATTTTGTATATGATATTTTTTCGTTGCATCAACAAGATTACGCTCGTATGTTTCTTGCGAAGTTATTTTGCGTTTAAGTATTAAATAAATCTAAGTTAGGAAGACATTTCTATTGGTCATACATTTTGAGATTAAAATATGTGTCATGAATTTTAATACAACTTTTATTAAAATATCGTAAACTTTACAGTAAGCTTTATCCATCAATAGGCCGAATGAATCAAATTTTAAGGATTTTTTAAACGCTTTAATTTAAAATGTGTTAATTTTAAACCAAACACAAACCTTTTTTTTACAATTTATAGATATCACAAGAATTACTTTTATACACCACGATATTTTAGTTTTTCATGTAATACTGTCGTTTCAGAGTTTTAATGTCATTGATATTTCGTATGCACTATTAAAAATCTCTTCATTTCCAAATCTCCGTCCATAAAAACTTCAATTTTCGATTTTATGATATAAGTTCTAGAGAACTTTAATTTTAAATATATCATGTCCATATCCTATCCTATTAATATTATAAATGCGATATTAAGCGAACAAAACGACGCAAAAAGACTAAACTGATTTGGACGAGACTTTACAATGATAAAGTTTATACACCTCTGCGCGAACGAAACCGTGAATAAAATCTAGTATATATAACTGCCACCTACTTTAATCTCAGGCAATCACTTTTACTCTCTATTACATCCATACGTTACCTTGCCAGTTCTCACTGGCACGTTTCTCAACACTAAACCAGCCAAGTCATATGTTTCTAGGGCCATGATTTATTCATCCCTCCCCCATTCCCGGGATTCGCAGTAAATCTCGCCACAAGTTGCGCGACAAAAATATCATTATGTAAATTTGCATAGAAATAAAGGCGTTGTGTGGGAGGTTTCTCGGCAAGATTTGAATCGGTAATTCCTTTAACTTCTGGGATTGCTCTCGCCTTGCTAGGGGTTCATGGCAAATGTATTTCTGTGGTAATGGGTTTAGCTATTTGGCTATGGATAACACTGAATACATTTTAAAGTTTATATGAATTCACACTTATAAAGGAAAGATTATATTGTTTGTTTGTATTTGGGCCCCGAATTTACTGGAAAGTTTGATAAATTTATTTTACCAAAAGAATCCTATATTATACCTGATAAACATATGCTGTATTTTACGAACTAATTAAAGTAATTATAACTCACTTATAACTATAGAAATTTCGTTATTTAAGATTATCAATGTCTACTTATAAAAATAACGACGTTGTTTCTTACTGATATTGCTTGAAAAAAAAATTGTTTTTTTTTACACTGACCGTCCAATTGCAACTGGTAAAAATCAACGTTATTCTGCAAATAACTCCCCTGATATGAATTTATTAACAAAGTCATAGATAACATAATACGATAGACAAAGTATTTACAGACAATTCAAAGAGACGTATTAAGTAACTCACCTCAGTTGCCCCCACTTTCATGAACGCTATGAATTGAAACCAGCCGATCAAACATAAGTTTGATACAATTATTGGCACTGCCTTTTGTCAGATCGTGGCAGTAATTGTATTTAGCACCGTTTGCTCTATTGCTTTGGCTTCTATCACGTATTAGTCGGCGTGGAATCATCGTAATGCTGTGTGCTATTTGTATAATGCAATGCTTTACGGATAGTATATGACTATATATAGTAGCATTTGTTTACATTAAAAGTATAAAGAGGAAAACTTTGTTTGTTTGGTTGTAATGAATAGGAAGTTTTATGCCCAGTTCTTATATTAAAAAAACGTGTCGTTTTACTTAAAGATAGTACAAAGACATACTAGGCGTAAGTCGAAAAGTATATATAATAGCGTTTAATAAACGTGGCATTAACGTAACTATAACATAAAAAAAAGAAAAAAAACTACCCAAACTTGGTTCCAATTGGTTGATTATAACCGCTTGTCAATGAAAACGATTCGTATCTTTTATATGCTAAGAAATAAAGTGCGGAAAGAAATCTAAATATTTAATACTAACTACGCCCCGCGGTAACTTCTGATCCCGTAGAAACTTCGGGATTAAAAGTATGCTTTATATTATTCTTTCAGTTTAGTAGTTAGTTTCATCATAATCGATTCAGAAGTTTTTGCGTTAAAGAGTAACAACAACACATACATACATCCACACAAACTTTCACATTTATAATATTAGTAAGATTAATTTACACGAAATAGGCACGATGTTTAATTGAATAAAACTTACAAATTGCTCAAATAAATGGACACGCGATTCAAAGCAAATGTCATTGTTAATTATGGCTCATGAATTTATAATGAACTAGTTTATAAGCATTGTTCATGATTTATTGGTTTCAAAGCTAGAATAGAAGTAGTATAGCATAGAAGTAATAAAATTTCGTATCAATTTAAGACAAATAATAATAATTTTATAAATGCGAAAGTTTGTAAGTGTTCCGTTTGTGTGTTTGTTACTCTTTCATGCAAAAACTGAACCAATTTTGATGAAATTTGATATTCATATAGATAAGGATCCAGAATAACATAGAGGGTATATCTTACCCCATAATTCCCATGGGACTATTTACACAAAGAAAAATGCTAAAATATAAACCTTAAATCAATATTATTAATGCTGATTAACTATAGTGCTTTTGTATTCACTCATAATTTGGTAGAATGCAAAACTAATTATATCCATTCTGATTTGTCCGAGGAAGAACCTCGAATGATAGATATTTCCTTATGTACACAACACACAGTTACATATGAGAGACAGACAGAAGTATAAAGAGAAAAAATAGAAACACAGTATAGAAAGAGATTGCTTGTTACAGAAGGTTAAGTGAGATAGGTGTACTACATTCCTGAAATAGGTCTTGTCTCAGCTGTACATCACAGTCATGAGAAAGTGACTCTAATCAGAACCTAGAGGTACAATGATCTGAAACGGCCTACTCGAATAAAAACTAAAAGTGAACACAACAAAAATAAAGTCTCACTGAACGAATCAAATAGTATTGTTCCTAACGTCCATGATAAACAAACCATTGACATTAGCAATGTCTATTGCAATCGACACGAACCCAACAATGGGTGCACAGTAGACACTGTCTGTTTAATGTCTAACCCCGCTTATTCAATGAACATCGAACATGTTTTTGTTCAGTGTCAAAGAGCTGTAATCTTTTGTCTGTTTTCTGATTTCTTTCACCATTAAGCTTTGATTAAATGTCAATGGACTGTGCTTTCAAGTCTTTTATGAAGTCTTTTATAGCTTTAATACTAAAATTTCTGCGTGTATTTCAACAAATTTTGTTTTTATAATATAAGATGATAAAGAAGCATATGTTATAATACAATTATGAATATACGATCAATTGTTTTTTCAATGCGAAAAATAAGTTTAGGTATTTCTCATCTTACATTATAAATGCGATAGTGTTTATTCGCTTGTAAATTACTTTACGTTTTATCAACTCAACCTATCTTCTTTGCATACGTATTCTCAGTTGGAAGGAGGACGTAGGTTATATTGCAAAAAGGTAAAGTTATTTTTATAATCACGTTAAACAATTATAAATATACGATTAAAAGATTTTTTAATTTGACAAGCGTAGGAGAAAACTCCATCTCATATCATTATTTTTTAAATTCGAGAGTATTGTTTTGTTTGTATATTACTATATTCTTTTGTTGAGTAGATACTCAACCAATCCTCTTTGCATACGTATACCCAGTCCGAAGCAGTGCAAAAACCTATATCAAAAAGGTAAAAGCTTGTCTAAAATATAATGTTTATCAACAAAACATTCCAAATCATAAATCCCCCGCTTCATTATTCAATTCAACAATGGGTATCTCAATTTCATAAGTGCAAATACTGCAATTTATCTTTTTAAATGATACACGACTCAAAATTTCTTCCTCGCCAAACCCTATCCCCTCGGGCGTATGGTTTTCCTCATTTCCCCCGGAATCTCTAACATTTATTTTTTCTCCATATTTGTATTCGTTTCCTGTAACGCCATATATTTCTTGTGACGTCTTCATATCGTTTGGGGTGCTGGCTTTGTGGACGTAATAAGTTTATAATTTAATAACAATACGTTCGTGTTTTGAAATGTATTTGCTCGATTGTGTCAATTCTATGAAATCAATACTTAGTTATAAAACAGAATGAAATTTTCTTAAATTAACAGTAACTTTACTATACGGGAATGTCCGATTATTAGTTTTATTAGAGAGAATGACTTTTTCATCTTTATTTAGAGAATCTCAATATCAGCTCGATTTCTTGAGTCCATCTCTTTAACAAATTCAGTTGTAATTATCTTTAGGATAGTTGTAATAATCATTAGTTGTAATTACTTTTAGTATCTATAGTTAAAATATTAAGTCTATTATATGCCATATTACAAAGCCTTTCTTATTGCTGAATTAAGGATTAAATATAGCATACTCAGAATTACATTTTTTTAATTTTTCTATCGCCAAACTTTCGCGACATTGAAACCCCTATATGCAAGAACGTAGTTATCCTATGAATTCTTACATATTAATCTAGACACACCGCCTTTTTCACTTCCCGTAATATACTTAGCGTAAATCTCAACCTCATATAAAGCGGTGTTTCACGTAAGTCGCTTACACGGGATCTTTATGGCGGACAAGACCGGGACCACGCGTTTTCATAAAACGTCAAGGGGTGAATTGTGCGTGATCAATGACGCCGGTTTTGATGGTGTGTGTATGGAGACGAGGAATGAAATCATTACTTTTTTTTACGAGGAGGAAATCTTCGGGAAGATACTACATCGACTCTGGGGGAAGAAGACGCAGTTACGTGGGATTTTTACCCACTCAAACCTCCTCGGTGGCCCACGTTCGCACAAATAAAGGACTCCGGGATCTCCGTTGGAACGCTTACTTATACACTTATTACTTATAATATTATAAATGCGAATACTCTGTCTATATCTCGTCTTCACGGATAAATCACTGAACCAATTTTGATGAAATGTGGTACAGAGATTGTTTAAAGCCTGATTAAGGACATAGCACAGCAATCATCTCGTAAATCCCGCGGGAACGGATGATATACGCGGTTGAAACCGCGGGCCACAACTAGTCTTCAATAAAAAACTAGTAGATCTCTCTTCAATAAAGATACAGCTTGTATGTGCGGCATTCTCTCTATATCCTATACAATTAAATCATTCTGTCTCTATGGCCTTTAAAAGTATAACAGATTTTTTAAACGAAAACATTTAAAATGCTCGTATAGTTTAGGTACTTTTTCATGTTAAAATTAAAACAGAAATATAAAAATAACAATTATAGAAGTAAAGAAAAAGTAAGAAAGTTTAGAATTAAAACACATTAAATTTTTTTATAATAATTCGATAAGCCTCTTGATGGCTTGGATGATGGTAGATATAGTTAAAAAAATTCAAATAAATGTTGGTCAAAATAAAAATAAAAAAAAAAAATAAGTTCGAGTTGGTCTCTTGACGAAGGGATCCGTAACAGATCTTTTTATATTTATTTATATACTTTTTCAGTATCTGTTGTAATAGCGGCAACCGCAATACATAGTCTGTGATGATTTCAGCTTTCTAGCTATCATGGTTTATGAAATACGGTCTGGTGACAGACAAACAGATAAAAATAGCTTAGTAATAGTGTCCCGTTTTTATCTTGTAGGTACGGTACCTTAAAATGATTATATTCATCATTTAGATCAAAATATATCATACTAAAGGTATTTAATGATCCTCGTATAAATATTCAAATTGACTCCCTTCAACATTTGGAATTAAAAGTGCTTCTATAAACCTTTCCTGAACTCATTTCCCAAACTCAAGGGAAACGTTTGTGAATTGATTGCTTCCAATAACAGCTCTTTTAAATAAGCGGCGCGTTGTTTAAAATGCCACCCTTCGCGAAACTTTCCATCTGGATACAATGCAAACATACTCGCGTCCGCAGTTTAGGCTCACTCGTGGCTTGGACGCCGGTACAAGGTATAGGATATAGCGATTTTCAAGTATTTTTAATACTTGATCAATCATGCAATGTTCTCGTTGATACATAAGCTACGTATTAGTATTAGCATTACTAATGCTACAGGCGGTAATCTTGGTAAAAAATGACTGAGTAATTAAAAAAAAATGTTTTCGTGTTATTGTATTCTATTCTATGTTTGAGTAGATAGACATGAAGCCTACACTAGACTGGCAGCTTGTATGTTGGCATCAATACTCGAAATATATTCAGTTGTGTCTATCAACTAACTTAGGTATAACTATTGAAAAATATTTTTTAATTACTCACGTCATTTTTGTACCAAGATAACCGCTTGCATATAAGCATTAGTAATGCAGCATGATCATATTTTTTTCAACTGTTCATTCGATAGTTCAAATATCATAACTGATAAGATATTTGCCTTTGAGGTATGTTCAGTTTATCTGCGGGAAGCCTTTAGTAACACATTAGTTAAGCTTATTAAGATGTTCAGAAACTTTAAGTAGCGAAGTTTTATTACCATTTTCTTAACTTTTTTGGTATTGATTATTACTATTAAGTTCAATGCTGGCATTACTAATCTTTCATTAAAATTATTTTAAGTCTATATTATTTTATTCGTTTGTTACTTAATGCCACCGCTTCCTCCCTTCCCCTGTCCCACGTACAAACGGCCATAAAAACTGTCTGTTTCGTCAGTAAAAGGAACAAACTGGCACACAACAATGCCATGATCTCTAATGAAGAGTTTTACACAAAGCTACCAACTCTTTATTAATACCCCGTGTTGAGCTTCAGACTTATCGCATACAGGGGTTTCTTTTTTTATACAACTATATTTTTATCGAGGTATTCCGTTTGTGATTTTCAAAGGGGCGGGACTAGACGCTACATGTTTCTATCTAAAATGGAACGTACAATGTGATGTTGATAGTACTTTGTATCGATGCCGAGTTCCTATAAAAATTACGATTAGAATTCAAAATTAATGCGTTTTACTTACAGACAGTACAATATCCTACTAGGCGTAAGAAAGCGTATCTATTATAAACGTGGCGTTAACATAATTACCAAAACTTAGTTCTGGTTGATTATAACTGCTTGTAAATGAAAACGATTCGTATCTGTTATACTATGACGTTCCGTTGTTTATAGCACCTTAGTCACCGGTTTATTTTATACTTTTATCTTACGTCACTTTCAAACTTTGCATTCGTTCATTTATCGATTTTAATAAAATTATTAATTCATTATTGAATACCAATTAAAAATATTCAAATAATAACGAATTCTTTATAAACTTTAAGTACGTTATAAGCCAATTTAAGGATCTACAAAAACAGTTTGTTAATATTCCGGACAATGTTAAGTTAAACACGTTATTTTATCTAAAAAATAAGGAGGTAATGATGAAGAGGAAAATATGGATTTTCATAAAACGCCATACAATCTTGAAGTAGCTAAAGTCAAACCACTTCATAAAAATAACTTCCCATCCAATAAAGAAAAAGCAAGAATTATTCAAATACCCATTAGCTTGTAGATCCCTCGATGAGACGTGCGCGACTGTACCGTAATTTCTCACATAAAGTATTCATGCAGTGAGCACGACTGTACTGCGGTGAAGTCATTTGTTTAATGGTGCTCATAGTAAACAAGTTATTACTTACAGGAAGATAGGTCATGAACGGAAACGACCTAGATTTGTTGGTGGGCATTTCGACAAACTTACTCATCGATTTAAAGAATAGCTATCGATTTTTTCTGTTGAAATTGTTAATTGACACATTGAAAACCTTGGTGGTCCCTTTGAAGAACATAAAGAAAGATATATGACAAACTAGCCGTGCGCTGCTGTTTCACCCGCGCAACTTCTTAGCCTATATGTTATTCTGAAACCTTACCTATATGTAAACAAGATACATCATAACCAGTTCAAATTTAAATTCATTATTATCTAATTTAAAATCACTTATTTTTAAAATTGGCTGTCTTGAAAGCTCTTTTGAAATGTCAGTAGGTTTTGCGTGAAAAAGTTGGTTACAAACACACATACATCCTAACAAGCTTTCGCATTTATAATAATAGTAGGATTTCAAACTTTTAGAGAAATAAGTTTTGTTTAAATTAATTACAATATATCCCTATTAATGATATTCAAATAAAAACTATACTTTGTAATTTTGGAAATTTATTTAAAATATATATAGTATTTATGTTATACCAATATCAATTTAATAGTATTACAAATCTTCGCCTATTAATTATACTGCTGGCATACACAGATTTCTCCGAAGTAAATCCTTCAAAACCCAAACATCTCACTCACCACGCAGACGATTTTTTAAGATGGCAACCAGCCAGTGAACTACAGCTTGAATATTGGAATTAAATTGTTTTCCTCTTTTCGACCGTGAACAGGAACGCGGTTCGTGACAGCTGAAACAAGATGGCGGATGCTTAAACTGTCCAATGGCGTGTCTCCGATATGAATTGCTAGATTTTTTGTATCGAATTCGGTATCGAAATAGCTTGCTTTTGATTTAACTTTTCGGGTTCGTATGATTCTTTTGCATAGAATACCTTGAAAACGAGAATATTTTTAGACTGATAAATCTATATAGGAATTTTTTACAGCACCTATCTACACTATTAATATAAAGATGAAAACTTTGTTTGTTTGTTTGGTTGTAATGAATAGGCTCAAAAACTACTGAACCGATTTTAGAAATTCTTTCTCCATTCGAAAGGTACGTCATTATCCATTAGTAACATAACATAACATAACATAATTTATAGAAAAAGATAGGGTTCCGTAAGATATTTGACCTATAGATAAATTTACCTAACCAATTTAGTACTATACTAAAACTATTCGTCTATTAAATAATAAAATATAATATAATTAAATATAACTCAGGGGAACTGGAAACAATGCCGTTCTAACTACCGGAAGTTAGATTTTATGTGTGTTTGATGTTCCTTAATGGTGTAGTGACACAGCTATTCGGTTTAATATCGAAACTTTTGAACGGCAAAAATTACGCTGTAATTGAAGTTTATTTGAATGAATGAATGAATGAAAAATTCTTTATTGCACTTAATATATAGGATACACGAAGATACATTGAGAAGAAAAAGTACAGTAGGCGGTCTTATCGCTACGATGGTTATTATTGGATAATACTTAATTTTAGATAAATAAGCTTACTAATATTATAAATTAAAATTTGGATGTTATGATGTTTAGATGTTTGTGTTTACTATTACTTCCAATAATTTTATTTATTTTATGTATCATTTTTATTATATCAATATGAATGACTTAAACTACTATTCGGCATTCTAATTATTTCCATATATTTTCGTCATTTGTTACATTGTTGAAATTAACATTACCTACTGCATTAAAGCCGATGCATTTATTTAGACATATTTGTGATCACAATAATTATTTACGAATTACGTATTTAAAAGTAATGCAAGCAATGTTTTATTTATAAATCATCCACATCAACAGGCTTATATTTCATATTTTTTCTGCCCCATAAAATGTAATGCACTTTACTTTAAATAAATTTAACATCAACGTAGCTCATATTTTCACAATTTACGACAAGCCGTCAGAAAAAACACAATTTGCGTAATTCAAATCACTAGTATAAAACACTTTAATACAATTTAACGCCATTACAAAGTAATGAATTTCAAAAACGTAACGACACGAGAATTTATCGTGACGTGTGTGTCACGCGACACGACATCGATAGGGTTCATGAATTTATTGTTACCCTGTAATGTTTTTTAAAGTGATGAAAATGCCGCCATTATAATTTATTTTATGAAGCTTGGACAAGCAGGTAATTTTATTAGTTAGCGATATTTTTCATTGTAAATTCAGAAAGGCTGAAATTAAATGATGTAATTATTAAAATATATTCATTATTCATGAATGTTATTCAACATGTGATTCTCAATGAAATTGAATGATAAATAATCTGTATTTACATGCAAAAATCATAAACGTTCTTTTACTACATTTTTGACTACCCAAAACGTTTACTATTCTTTAATGAAACCTCAAATAACGTCCTTTGAAATCAGAGATTACATTAAAGCTACCAAGCTTTTTTTTAATCTGCCAAGAACCGATACAGACATTACATAAAACTTCTCTAATCTTCCACGAACACTAAAGCAAGGAATACCACCCAGCTGATACCGCGAATGAATATACGACGAAAATCTAAAAGTAATAAAATTTGTAGATGCTACGCTACATTCTATCAAATGTCAGCCATTGGTATCTACGAGTGGCTACTTCAAACTGTTAATATTCCGAGAGCTAAAATAGAGTATTCTCAAAAAGTGACAGGTCTTTTTGGTGAGACTTTCTGATTTCTAATTTCCAGGTCTAAAAAAATGCCCCGCTACTAACCAGGTCTGCAGTTCCATCTCGGGTATAATAGGAGAGGCATCATACAAATATTCAGTTTGCCTAAAAGTCTAAAACACCTCCAGAAAAAATGGTCCTAACTCCCAGAATATAATTCCTCCTTATACTGAAATATACCTTAATAAATTTCCTTGCTCTATGATACACTATTGCAAAACCCCAAACTGACATTAATGTTTCTTCATCTTTAAAGACACTTATATCCCCACTAAAAACAAGTAACACCACCTATAGTAACGCTTAAAAATGCCAATCTTTTCAACTAATTTCTAACATGGATATTCAATATCAAATTCTGGGAACATTTAAACTGCTACTAAAACTAGGAATACCTATCTCGTACTGCGAAAGAATATGAAATACGACCAAAATCTAAAAATAATAAAAGCTGTTCATGGTACGCTACGTTCTATCAAATGTCAGCCTTTGCCTGCCCGGGGAAGCGGCCCGTGAAAGGGTAAGCATCTTTTAGAATTGCTTCGACATGTCGCTTATTTTATATCGAATCAGACAATATATGGACGTCTTGAGGCTCGAAGGAAGACATTTTTAATCAGACAATAGACGATAAGATGTCTACAATGTAAAGGAATACATTTTTAGTTTTAAATGTATAGATGACTTAAATTTGACTTCTTAAAATTTAAGCCTTTTATGAAATTGTACGTTACGTTATTAAATTAATTATTGCAAAAATAAAGATTAGCAAGCCAAGAAAATTAAATTTAGATAACAGAGAATTAATTTTATATCGGTTATCCACTATAGATAAACACGTTAGAAATTTTAATTTCAATTCATAAAATGTGGTAAAATATTGATAATATTTGAATATGTTGATTATAATATAAAGAAAACTATCAGATTTATTTGCTAATTCTTTTGTCTTGCTTTCTCTTACCAACCTATTTTTATTTTAAGTTTACTCTCCTTTACTAGCTATAAGACCGCCTTTTGTTTGTCCTTTATCTCTAAGTTTTCTATTGTAAATTTCTACTTATAAATTATAGAGTATTTTTTTTACACCGCAATAAAGAAATGTTTGACCATAGTTTCACCTGGTGGAAAGTAATAACATGGTCAAGAATGGAACACACTTCTTTATGTAATACCTATTCACATTTTTATTCATTCATTCATTCATTAAATTTGTACATCTATTTTTTTATCAAGTACACCACTATTCAGCACAAAAACAAATCTAACAAGTCCAACAATAACATCCAAAGACATCTTGAATATACAATACTCCAACATTTCTTGCATTAAAATGTATTTTTTCGCAGACATCGTCTATACATTCTTTCAAATTCCGCACAAACCCTGGCTACATTTTATCTAGTCCAATATCACGATCCAACTTCAAAGGCAAAAATAATTTTCCTGCTCTTTGTCCCACCAAGTAACTTTGTTAAAACTTTACGTGAAATATGTGCTCGAGTTAAAATATGATTTTAAAACACGCAATTTTCATATACTACAGGCTCATTATAGTCGAAAATAGGAAAGCGGGAATTTGTCATCGCCCCTTGATTTTTGGATTATTTTAATTATTGTGAAATTCTTTTGGTAAGCATGTTTGAAATTAATTTTCCTTTGTGAAATTAATTGATAAGCGAGAAAGTTTTATGTTGTAGTAGCATGATTCGTATTGAATTTTATAAAACTTTTTACTGTTTGAAATCCTCAATCCTCCAAAATGCGTAACACCAGTGCTAAAATACAGAAACCTGAGAGAAAAGAGGATTGTACATAAATTGATAACAGCAGAAGAGAAAAACTCAACTTCAATCAGTTATACGGGTCTTCATTATAACCATTTATTTTGTAATCCTACTAATATTATAAATGCGAAAGATTGTGACAATGTATATATGTTTGTTACTCTTTCACGCAAAAACTACTGAACTGATTATGATGAAACTTGGTATAAATATAGGTAAGGGTTCAGAATAACGTATAGGCTACCCTTAGTCCCGAAATTGCCACGAGATCAAAAGTTACGCGGGTGAAACCGCGGGGCGGGGTTAGTGGAAACATAGTGTCATTCAGCGTGTCTACTATATTGATTGTACCAGTAGTAACGTAATAAAGATTAAGGATACAAAGCTACCAAAATTCGTTTGTTTTCATAGTATTTAGTCCAAGATAAACACAAAGAATTATCTTAATGTTTCTGTGGGAATGTTAATAGGTGGAGAATAAAATATGGGACGCGTCACGCGATCGCAAGCTTTTAGTATTTTTTCAAGCCTTTATTCATTTCATTAAGTGACATTAAAACGGTGTAATGCGCATAATATCACGGCCATCTTGATTAGTTTGCATTGCATTAGAATTGTTTCATAGCGAGTATTATAATTTGTTAACCGTATTAAGTAGGTACTTTTAAACATCATATTCATGTATATACCTATAAAATTGTAAAAAAAAAATGGTAAATATATTATATACAATGTTGAGTACTATAAAATTCATATATTTTTTTATTAATATATTATTCACTTGATCAAAGTAGCGATCTTTAAAAGTTAATTTATTCGTTTTACCTAGTTTTATATTAAAGATTTCGTATCTTTAAAATAAAATTAATTTAACTAAAACACATAGATAAAGGGGAAGATGATAACATGCAATTCTTTCTATCATACTCAAGCCTAACCCATGTGAATTTTCTATATATTTTCACGTTTTGATCAACCAGTATCACTTCACCTTCTATTCCCATTTCGATGCTCAAAACAAAATAATGGAAATAATTTCGCATCGATGAATTATTGAACACGCGAACATTATTAACGAAATACGATGCAAAACGTAAAAGAATTTTCAATTCCGAAGTTTGCAGTCTCCGTCACGTAGGAGCCATCCATCTAGCCGCCCCTATGCGGAATTGACGCGTTTTGAAAAATGCAAAAAGGTCATACGGGACCTCACGTAAAGTTCATTTGTTACTTGACGATTCCTTATCGGCTGATGAGAGTTTGAAGGCTTTGTTGGAATGTTTTAACGTATGTTAGCTGTCATTACACGCACATTGTATTGGATCTAAATAAGGAGATATAGCTTTGGTTGTACTCAATCGACCTTTGTACTTGTAGGTCATACTTATGACTATGTATTTACTTACGGTACACCTCTTTAATACTGTAAAGAACTCCTTAGCACTCATTTCTAAGCATCGTCTTCTCTTATATACAAGGTAAACCTTATTATTTCCCATATTTTTCTCAAAATATCGGTATAAAGGCCTGTCTTTCATAGCCTCCATATTTTTACTTCTCTTTTTCATTTATAGACTAGTTAACACCTATAATATAGCCTATGTTACTCGTGGATAATGTAGCTTTCGAATGGTGAAAGAATGTAAAATCAGTTCAATAGTTTTTGAGCCTATTGATTACAACCAAATAATTTTCCTTATAATATAAGGGTAAATTATTTGATGATTAGATGAGATGATAGAGAAGATTATAGAATGATAGAGAAGATTATAATGATTAGATGAGCGTCGTCATTTTAAATTACCTACAACTTTTTTTATCTTCTTCCACAGAACTACAAAATGCAGCGGTGGTTCGCCTCACCGGGAGCGTCGGCGGCGGGAGGAAGAGCCCCAGGCTTCTGGATTCAGCGGGGCCTTGCACAGAACCCCTCCACCACCACCGCCTGCGCTGCTGCGAAGGCTCGGTGTCAAGGAACCTACAGGAGTAGGCAAGGTAAGAACAAACAAATTATTCATGTAAAAGAAAAAGGTTTAAATTCTAGATTAGTGTATTGTTAATATAAAATTACTTTTCTACGTATAGATCTGCAGTGGAATATGTGACCCGAAATTCTTACCCGACCCTTCGTAAAATTATACCTGTATAATATCGAATACAAATTATAACATCCTGAATTATCCATACAATATTCAAATCGATATCAAATACTATTTAAGTTACCTAACGTTAAACTTAGTTAATCTTAACTACATTTCTTCACCGTAAACTGAGCTCACATGTTACGACCGCTGGTTTAAATTCTAGATTAGTGTATTGTTAATATAAACTCTTATTACTTTTCTACGATAGGGTCTCTAGTGAAATGTGTGACCCGAAATACTAACCCTTCGTAAAATCATACCTGTATTATATTGAATACAAAATAAAACCTCCTTAGTCATCCATACAATATTCAAATCGATAACAAATACTTTGATGTTTAAGTTTGAAGTAACGTTAAAGTAAGTTTAGTTAATATTAACTACATTTCTTCACCGTAAACTAAGCTCACAAGTTGCAGTAAGAGACACAAGTCGCGCTCCAAACAAACGGAGTTCGTACGTGCCCGGCCGCAGTCTAGCCGATGATTAAAGAACTATCGAGAAGCGTCTAAACTTAGTCTTCCCGCGGAAAATCAACACAGATTAAAATTGACGCGCAGACTGCATGGAAATACAGATAAAAAATACTTCGTAACGACCGTTGGTTTAAATTCTAGATTAGTGTATTGTTAATATAAACTCTTATTACTTTTCTACGTATAGATCTGCAGTGGAATATGTGACCCGAAATTCTTACCCGACCCTTCGTAAAATTATACCTGTATAATATCGGATACAAATTATAACATCCTTAGTTATCCATACAATATTCAAATCGATATCAAATAGTTTACTATTTAAGTTAACTAACGTTAAACTTTAAGTTTAGTTAATCTTAACTATATTTCTTCAACGTAAACTAAGCTTATACAAGTTGCAGTAAGAGACACAAGTCGCGCTCCAAACAAACGGAGTCCTTACGTGCCGGCCGCAGTCTAGCCGATGATTAAAGAACTATCGAGAAGCGTCTAAACTTAGCCTTCCCGCGGAAAATCAACACAGATTAAAATTGACGCGCAGACTGCATGGAAATACAGATAAAAAATACTTCGTAACGACGGTTTTAGAGTTGACATTTCATTTTATAAATGTTTTTTATAGATTAAAATTTATATAGAGATAGATGAAAATCTTGGCCCATTACATATTATACTATTATTAGTTTCGTGTGTCGAATTTATATTAAGAAACATTTATCTCTGACATGACATTGAATATTCATCGTATATTTTGATTTCTTAACCTTTTTTTCCTTTAACTTCTTGACAGTGACATCCGCATCAAAATATACCAATTCCCATCAAAAGGAAACCCTTAACTCTCTTCTGATTATCGTGTTCATTTTTTCTTTTCTTCCTTTCACAAAAAGGAATACAAACTTTTGTAAAACCGACAAACTTCCCCCATAATTGATTGTGTATCCTTATGTTAATAGTTTCTCTTAAGAAACGTACATTCAGCTGGTGATAATTGTCTCGCATCCTTATCCTTTGAACTCCACCACTATCAATGTATCAGCAAACAAACAGACAATAACTCAAGACGGTGCGGCACTAATTGGTGCCCTAATGAGACTGATGATCTCCGCTAATGAGCTCGCAAGATGATCATCTTTTATTAGCCAAGACGGAGATAAATCTTGCTGTCAATGCTGGTTTTAATGGCAGGAGATGTAACCATTGCTGAAAATTTTGAAAGAATTAGTAAAAATATTTGCAAGGATATATAATGTATTTATTTCATACTAGCCACGCCCCGCGGTTTCACCAGCGTGTTTAACTTCTAAGCGTGAGAATTCCGGGATAAGAAGTAGCCTATATGTTATTCTGGATTTTTATCTATATGAATACCAAGTTTCAGCAAAATCGATTCAATAGTTTTTGCGTGAAACTCTCGAATTTATAATATTAGTAAGATTATTCAAGTAATTGACATATTTTTTTTTTGTATAAATAAATGTTATCTTTTCAAATGAATGTAATAATGAAATAACGGTGAATGGAACTTGAATTAATTAAATTAAAAGTAAATTTATTTAATCATCGAATACTGACTAAGTAGTTTTTAATAAAATTTTTAAATATTAATTATGTAAAGTAAAACTGTACTTATCAAAAAAAAAATAATATTTTTTTAGTATCATAAAGACATCAAATTAAAGTGTGACGACATATATACCATATAAACAATCTGTATAAATATGGTATACAAATATAAATGCTATATAAACCATCTTTAGTCAAAAACCCATATTTCCCATCCCGGATTAATAAAGTCAAAGTTACCCGCGTTCGTTAGCGCAACCTGATTTCACGCTCCGATGCGCTCCTCGATGATATTAGAGTAAATTTAGCGTGCAACAAGTCACCGAGATTGCACCTTCGTGACTGAGCGTGAATCGCCTTTTTTAATGTACAGCCAGTGACACGGAGGTTTGATTTTTAAATTTAGAGTGTAATTCGTAATTTGCAAATTCCTTTTTTAAATTTTCATCTGATTACAAGCTTCTATGCCCTCCTCAATGATATTAGAGGAAATTTAAAATGCATCAAGTAACCGAGATTGCACCTTGGTAACGGAGCGTGAATCGCGCCTTTTTAATGCGCGGCCAGTGACATAGAGGTTTGATTTTTAAATTTAGAATGTAATTCATAATTTTCAAATTCCTTTTTTTAAATTTTCATCTGATTTCAAGCTTTTGATATTAAAGTAAATGTAGAATGCATCAAGTCACCGAAATTGCACCATCGTGACGGAGCGTGATTCGCGCCTTTTTAATGCACAGCCAGTGACATGGAGGTTTGATTTTTAAATTTAGAATTTTATTCGAAATTTTGGATTAGTTTTAGAATATTGCCAACTGATTTAAAAATTCAAAAACATATTTTTACATTTCAGCTAATAGTAACCACGTTGATATTTTGAATACATTAATTTAGAATGCAGTTAATTTTTTTTTAATTTTTCAAATCATACATTTATATAGAAACAATAACTACAACTCAAAACTCACTTTATAAACTTCTTAACACATTTTTACATTCTTGTGCTATTTAAAGCTCTTTTTTAATTAAAACGATTATAAACTAGACAAATAATATAATTCTGATCACGAAAGACATTAGAAGTTCGATCGGACGCCGGTAATCGGATTGTGGGCAAGTTCAAATTCGAATATTGCGGCTCTCGTGGTCGGAATATCGGAAATATTAATCGGATCTAAACTAGAATAATAATGTTATCTAATTTGTGTGTCAATCGCCTTTGTTTGAACTAACACTTTTAGAATTTAATAAAAAATTATGGTGTGAAACTAAATGTTTGAGAGGTTATGAGCAAGATTTTGTCTACGCTAATATTATAAAGAGGAAAACTTTGTTTCTTTGGTTGTAATGTATAGGCTCAAAGAGTAAAAATTCTTCACCATTCCAAAACTACATTATCCACGAGTAACATATGCTATATATATAACATTATGCTGCGGAAGCGAAGCCCCGCGGATCAGCTAGTTAAAGTCATTACTTTTATGACGTTTAAATTAATGTTACTAAAACTATACGCAGATAATAAATTCTTCTCACTTTAAATTATTATATTGTTTTTATTTTTATTCTTATTTGTGATAGCGGATTTTTTATGTACGTTATACATAATGCAGTTGATACAGTAAATCAGGTTATGAACTCATTAGCTGGCGTGGTTTAACCTAATTTTATAGAAAAAATAATTTTATCCTGATAATTTCTACTCCTGAAATAATTTTTATTCAAAATAACATTTAAAATACTATTTCACGCCGATGCAGATGTTCTGTGAGGGGAAACTTTTCCGTCGCGACCCAATTCCTGCAGAATGCTCTTTCCAACAAAATAATATATCTGTATACTTATTTTACTCTATGTAGTAGATAAGTATTTGAAATAATTTTCTGTATTTACTTGACTAAATACATTTTTGAGATCAACTCAAATATACTTACCTCTTAGTTTAGTGTCGAATAGGTGAATGTTAGTCCGAGGATATCTCAAAGATGGTTTATTCGATCTTGATAAAATTTTGTTTGCAAATAGTTTAGAAAACTTGAGGACAAAAATGAACATAATTGGTTGGGGGGGACGAAGAT
>LQNK01000798.1:35573-54681 GCA_001586405.1 Phoebis sennae | reverse complement strand
TGCTTTTTTACCTATGTTACATGTATGATTACTTTAATGGGGTGTACAATAAAGTGTATTCATTTCATTTCATTTTCATTTCAACTTGATGTTTTCTTAAAACCTCATCAACCGTAAGTAAAAGTGGAACACTACTATACGAAGTTGGGTGAACAAGCATATATGTTTGCAGTTTATTACAGACGCAAATGTTACAAGGCAATGTACATAACCCTTTGCAGTTTATCACGACCCCTATAATATTTTTCAAGCTGACGACATATTTTATGATTTTTCATTATTTCTTTTGGAAAACATTTCACGCCTTTCTTGTTTGTGTGACTAATGGTTTAGATATATTGTCTTCATATATTTGTTTACCTTCATTTTGCTTTTTTTTTTAATAATCTGTTTAATTTAAGAACTGTAGTGGAATTTTTACCTTTGGTTTAATATTAATATAGTATGGTGAAAATCAAATTTTTTACTGTCTGTTTATCAATCTATTGTATTTATGTATTTTAGTATGTTTCAGTTATCTTATTTCCATGGTATAAGCTTTGCTTAGTTTAGGACTAGATGGCGTAGTGTTAACGCTATATTTTTATTAACTATTTATTAATACGAAAGATTACTATACTATTTATAAATTAAAAAAAAATAAAAATGTTAATTATTCAACATAGAATCTAGTTACGTAATAATTCAGCTGTGATATAATTATTCCTTATATGCAAAACCAATTACCGAAATATATACGAAAACGAACCGCGGCCGGCCATTGAAAAACAATAAGTATTAATTTAATAACGGCCCGTAGAAAGCGACGGCTCATCAATTATCTTGTTTTCACGCGGGTTCATTTCTCTCCGGTTTTCGTACGTCCACGACATACGCGAATAAAAATATTATTTTAAACGTGTTTTTTAAATTTGTTTGTCAAAATATTTCTCATTAATTGAACTATTTTGTACACATATCTGTATAATGTTCTTGAAAAATAAAGTTCTGAAAACCTAAAACGTTTTTTATAAGATTATGCCCGTGGGGCGAGGAGGTATAATACATGTGTCACAACCCTATTACCTGTAGATATGTAAGAGGTGACAGAGGGTAACTGCTGCATAACATCTTCATCAATAAAAGAGTGGGAGTCGAGCATTGCAATAAGGCCAAGAAAGTTATATCAAGCAAGCATGCAAACTAGAATGATAATGGGCAATCTAAGCTATTTCTTTTAATATTAACAAAAAATCTGTATTGCCGTATAGTTCTTTTTATATAATCTCATTTACCCATAAATAAAGCTAAGATAAAGGTATTGCTATTTTTACTATTAATTGTAAAAATCTGTATTGCTGTGCAGTTAATATAAAATCTAATTTAACCACAACTTTTTAGCGTAGTGAAAGATTGTGAGGGAATAAAAATCCTACATACGCTATTTTACTAGCCGTAATTCAATTGAATCGAAGCTCGTGTCGGCTCCGCTTTTTAACTATTACAATTACCCTTTGATTGACTTTTTCAACTGAATTGCAAACCGCTCAATCTCATAGGAATTTAATCTAGTTTCATTCGCTGAATTACATCTATTATGGACCAATTGGTTTTATATTGTTTAACTATTTTATTATTATTTCTTTTTATCTTATAAACGCAATAAATGTATTGTCTTTCTTCTTTCTTACATGGGGTGATTAAATTAAGATTTAGAATAATTGAGGTTTAAATATCTCATCTCAAATTTATTATTTATTAAAAAAGTGGATGCCAAATAATTATCGACGATGATAAGCGAATATCTCACTTTCAAATTCAAGCAACAATGAGTGAAATATTTTGATGCAATTGTACAGAGATTGTGATGAAATCCCACGAGAATATTAGTTTTAAAGAGATATATTACGTTTAAATACATTTTAAAATTATTCTGAAAATGTAATGAAATCTCGGCCATATTGAAAATTAAATCTCGTTGTATTTTATCGTTATCATTTTCTTCTTTAATAGAAAAATTTGTCGCTTAAAAACTACATTGAAAACAGGTCAACCGTTTATTGTTAACAATAAACTATTCCGTTCTGAAATGATAAATGTCTGTTTTTGCTCAGGAACCAGTAAATAGGCCAGTAGTGGTATTCACGTCTTTGTAAGCAATGTCAGTAGCATACAATAGTTTGAATGACTTTAAACGATACTGTTTTTATCTGTAACTATTGTGTCTGTATGAGCGAATGACTCTAGTACAAAATACTGGCAATAAGTGATTTTTTTAATATTTTGAAGAATCATCTCAATTATTCTTAAAAAATTTCTATATTTAAATAAAATAAGATGAGAAATATCCGCTGTCAATAGGTCAAAACGGTGCTTACTGAAAATCAGTGTGTTTACGCTGAGTGGGCGGCCATTTTGCTTCTCACACTATACGGAACATATAACGTAAAATGTATGTATTATTTTTTTTTCTATTGTTATGCAATGTTTTGTGTGTTGTTAATAAAGGTATTCTTTCTGTCTATATGTTTAAAATTATCTAGCAATTTTTGCTAAAAAATATCTATTTATAACACATTGCAATTATATAAAAGCAATATTTGTAAAATACCATTTGAATAGTTATACGTTTTGTTCAACTATCGTCGCAATAATTGCCATAACACAATAATAATAAGCCGAATAAAATACTATTTCATCCATCCAATGCGTTCAATTTCACCAAAAATCCAAAAATTAATTTCGTTAACGACAAACACTAGCAATTAGTTTACAAATTTTCATAGCTTATGGTCAGTTAACCTGTTAATGAACGCAATTTTATCGGCAAATAGCCCCATGACCCATTACACACCAATGCAATACTGCTGAAGAGGGTTCCATGCCGTGACTTCGCCGCATTATTTCAATTAACCCAATAAATAGTATCGGGTGAACAATTCTTGTAATAAGCCCTATATAATATATACTTCACCATGATATACAATATTTTTGAACGCAAAACTGTCGTTCTTCAACCTGATAAAGGCTAAGTGCGACTGGGCACGCTCCGCGCTGTTACAAGTGGAAAAAACTTCAGAAAAACTATTCCAGATTAAATTGTCTTTTTATTGTGACAGTTGAGAAGGAAAAATGCTTGCGACTAAGTAGGTTGAGAAAATGGAAGGTGGAATTGTGAATAATGACATTTTTCATATAAATAAATGCGCTATGGAAGTGTTTATTTTAATTTGAGTGCTAGCAAAGTTATCAAGTGTAGTTTATTGTGGAATAACATGCTTTCTCCGTGCTATTGTTACGTATACAGCAGTGAATGAATATTTATTGTTTGTTTCCACCTGTTTGTTTTTGCAGTTATTTTTAATATCACGCAAATAAAATTGTTTACGTCAGAACATTTATATATGACGTAGGTATTCGCTACGAAAGGATTTTGATCAAATCTTATAGGAACGGGGAAAACATATATACGTGGGGGAAACCATAGCGCAAAACTAGTTTAATAATGTTTAGTTATTGTCTTCTGTTTCTTCCTATGTGTTGTGAATAACTTTTGTACAATAAAGTGTTATAAATAAATAAACAAATAATAAATACTTAATTCAATTAAATTGATGTGTTCTATCACTGTTTCAAAGTATCAATACATTGTCTATTATCGCTATTAAACAACCAAAACAAGTAACATTCTATCCCTATAATTAACCCTCAATTAACGATGTATCCCAATGCTGTCAAAACGACCCTTATTGGTCCGAAATGACATTCATATTTGGGCCGTTAAATCGAATGGGTCTGCGGGGCCTCAAATCTACGTTTGATAAGGTTATTACCACCGCAAGCGTCAAATTAATTAGGGGTCAATATATCCCATCGGTTTGTTAATGGGTTTTTAATTATTTATTAAGGATATAAATACTCTCGGACATTAACACAACGCTACCTAGTCCCAAACTAAGCAAAGCTTGTACTGTGGAAACTAGATAATTAATATACATACTTAAACATACTTTTCTTGTAAATATATACATACTATAGATAAATTAACACCCAGGCAGTAGAAAATAACAATGTTCATCACATAATAATTTTCTACTCGTGGGGATCGAACCTACACCCCCCGGCGCAATAGATCGTTGCCAAACCACTGCGCCAATCGGGTTGTCAAAATATTGTTATAGCGTTTGAAGAAAATTAAAAGTTTCACGCTTTAACTATGTTAAAAATCATTTTGTAATTTTAACAATTTTTGAGTTGAGTGAACAGAAGGTAGGTTGAAATTGGAAGTGGAACATTGTTGCAGTCCAAATTGGGCCAGAGACGATTTTCGTGAAATATTTGACCGAGCGAAGCGAAGTCTCATAGTCGAGATGGCCAGTATGTTTGTATGAAAAACTTTGCCGACGATAGCTTGAGTATTGTTTATCCGATTTTGCTTAAATTTTATTGATGAAATTACTTACTTTTGTCTAAACTAAATAGTTAATTTCAAGTTCGAGATGAGCTAAAGGAGGGGTTACGAAGATAGGGGGGGTAAAATAGGTGAATTTTACCCTGAGGATATCTGGAGTTTAGTTCAACTTATCTACCTATAGAAAAAAATGAGTGAAATTGGTGAATGGGGGATGAAATAGGCGATTTTCATATGAATATAGCCGAGTGAGTGCGTTAAATTAATCGAAGCAATAAATTTACGCCATCATACTAATATTATTGAGCATGTATGTATGTATGTATTTTTGTTACTCTTTCACGCAAAAACTACTGAACCGATTATGATGAAACTTGATATACATATAGGTAAGAGTTCAGAATAACATATAAGCTACTAACTCCGTATTGCCTCGGAATCAGAAGTAACACAGGTGACTCTATAATTCTATTTATTTTTTTAGTTTACTTACCTACTGATATCATTAAAATCAAAAACATCATCAACTATTGGCTAGTAAACTATATTAACATACTCATTAATCAGTGAGTGTTGCCAGGTCATATCGTTTAATTAATCGGAGCAATAAATTTGCGCTATTGTTAATATTTTTACACTAAATACAAGTTTACTCGTAAAACTGTCACCGGATAATATTTGTGTACGATCATTTAAGTTTTTGTTCCCCGTGTGATAATATTGTTTGGAAAATTAGATTTTATGATGCTCTTTCTTTTCTCGTCTATGTAATTATATTGTTAGGAATTATTTCCAATGATACACATCACTTGCATGTACATGTTTATTATCCAACATTTCGTAATAGTCAGAGAAAAATACAACACTTACAACCTATTTTAATAGTCAATGACACACCATTTAAGAGAGGGTAAGTGACAATATCATAAACAACAGTTATATGACTTTAGTTTTACTTCATGTCAATTTTCAATAATAATTAATAGCAATATTAAATGTTATGCAAAGTTAACTAATGCATTTAAAACTCAAAAATTCAAGACTAAATACAATATAATACTCTATAATCAATTATATAGATGGCACCACTGTATTATTCTATTATGACATTGACATTTCAGTTACTGTAAACATATGTTACTAACAATATATAAAATTCAAGGGTGACCGACTGACATAATGATCTATCGACGCATAGCCCAAACTGCTGGACGGATCGGACTGAAATTTGGCTTGCAGGTAGATGTTATGACGTAGGCATGCCCTTAGAAAGAATTTTAATCAAATGCCAAGGGAACGGGGAAAACAGATATACGTGGGTGAAACCGCACGGCACAGTTAGTACGTATAACAAAACAGTTACCAGATCATTGCTGTACATTGAATATTTTTAAAAAGAGTATTTGCTATGCAATAGACACAAAAACTTCCGATCCCGTAGGAATTCCGGAATATGTTATTCTGAACCCTTACCTATATGTATACCAAGTTTCATAATAATCGGCTCAGAAGTTTTTGCTTGAACGAGTAACAAACATACGTCATCACAAATTTTCGTATTTATAATATTAGTAGGATCTGAGTGTTTGGATGTATGAGCGGCTATCATACCGCTCCCACTTAACAGATTTTGATGAATTTCAAAAAGTATCTATTCGCTAGGTGCAAAGTAGGTGGTGGGAGAACCCGAATCGACCGCAGCGCTCACCGTGGCTAAAAAAGCAACTTACCCCAGACGATTTGTCACTTTTTACCTTTATTACCGATACGCGCGTGCTTTTAAAAATAAATAAACATGCTTATAAAATCATAAAAACATGGTTATAAAATCATAAAAACCTGCTTATAAAAGCATGTTTATTTATATTTAAAAGTTCGCGTTTATAATAATATAAACTAGCTTTCCGCCTGAAGCTTAGGCCGCGTGGAATACAAAATTCTGTACTTGGTGGTATGACAATTTATACGATTTAGAAACGTTTTTCTGTAAATATATCTTGTAACAATTAATTTTTGAAAAAAAAACCATTAATAAACTTCTACTTTTATTTTAAAAGAACTATCCAATAATTGCGATTTAATAACTGTTTTTTTTTAGTCCAAATTATATCCTTAATGAAATATATCAAAAGTGTCACTGTTCATGTTTATATAATTCCAATAATTCTATTTTAAATATTAATATACTCTCAGAATGAAAGAGACTTGTATGTTTTCACACATTTAACGCGTATTTGCTTATAAACGCAAATAATAACTTCTGCATGTTGGTTAGTCTTTATTGTGATTGGCCACCATGACGGTAATCTACTCTGGAAATCAAGAGAAGGCAAAATTTTTATTAGAAAGCATTAGGCAAATAATATTTAAAAAGATTCAACTTAATCTACCTACGCGCATTGATATTTTTTATGGATCGCTTGGAACTCTCATATCCTTTTTGTTTGTAAACCGATTTGAATGAAATAAACACTAGAACGTCTGCGGGGCGTGTCGTAATTTATTATTGAAAACCGTGTTTAAATCGGTTAAAGTTTTATTTACTTACTTTCTGTGAAGTCCGCCATGAGAAAGCCCTTCTATATTATTAAACTTTATTGATTGTGGCATGTACGTATGTAAAAAAAAGATAAATATTACTATTGATGGTATAGATATAGGTAGAGAACTAATAAAGTACGATGTACCATTAGAAATAATTGTTTGTTTATTATTATTCGTAATGACGGTCCGCTGACATTGCAACCGCTAGTTGGCGTTATCATCGCGCACCTTTTGATTCAATAATGTGCGTAAAAGGGCGTCCGTTAAAATTGTTTATTCGTCCAAAACTCTCTAATTAAAACCTTGAAATAACTGTAATTTCACTATAAACTAACATTAATTAAACATTGTTTACCTGGTAAACAAATCTGTCGAAAGCAGAAAGGGTTCTATGCTTTACGGCTATCGATTGGTCGACACTGGCCGACACACGCCGACACTGGCCGACACTGGCCGACATGATTGGCCCCCAGCTTATTGGTTGACGGCCACTTTGAGCTCGCAATCCTCTTATATGAAGTTATTGTTTACTGGAAAATTTAATCGACTTATGAAGACGTTAAATTGAAAAATCTATTTT
The DNA here is from genome assembly GCA_001586405.1 of Phoebis sennae. NCBI lineage: Eukaryota > Metazoa > Arthropoda > Insecta > Lepidoptera > Pieridae > Phoebis > Phoebis sennae. Next base: position 47,167 of record LQNK01000798.1, on the reverse strand, counting down.
TAATTTTTTTCTTTAGTCTTCTTAAGAATGGTCTCATTTTTATTGCAATCTTGTCTTGTTGACTAATAAGCAATTTTGTTGTGACTTAAGATGCTCGTAATAGTTTCAAAGAAAATATCCAACGACATATTTCAATGACTATGTATAATGTGTTCTATTTTTAAATACCATATATATTTAATTAATATTATATTTTCTTAAGCTTTACCGCCTACAATGTTCTCTTATATAACTTCTCTTTTTAGTATTATGGTTGCCTGGAAGAGATGGCTTTGAAGCCATAAGGCCGCCAACTACCTCTGCAATCACTGAAGGTTGGCTGTCTACTCCTTGTATAGTTTTTGTCCAGGGCAAGCCGGAACAGCTGCTCAACACACTTGATACCCGGATTCACGGATATTTCAAGAAATAGCCATGATGTTTTTCTTCGTCCAATTTTCATTTTTATATGTACTATGTAACTGTTAATTTCTTTGGTGTGTTTATTATAACAGATACGAATAGGTTAATAACGAGCGGTTATAATCAACCAATCGGAACCAAGTTTTGGTAGTTAACGCCACTTTTATCATACGCTTTAGACTTACGTCTCGTAGGATATTGTACTGTACGCAAGTAAACGACTCGTTTTATTTTTATAGGAACTGGACATTAAAATTTTGAACATATGTAGGTTTGTAAAATGTTTTTTCCGGTAGATGCAGATTGAATTTTTTACGACTTCAAAACTTTAACTCGTTTTAATTAATTGTTTAAACAAACACAATAATAGTTGACACCGGTTACACTTGGGAGATTTAAAAGATACGTCATGATAAAATATAGTTGCTTTACCAAATTGTTCCGATATATTATTGGAACCCCACGCATTACGCAATGCGGCAATATTCTACGACAGAACCGATATTTCTTGTACAGTAAAACAATTTATCTTTTTTCTTAGTTTTATATACAAATTTTGTTCAATATGAGTGTGATAAAATATATTATTTAGTTAAATTTCAAAATATTCGTATCAATTATATTATTTAAAACAAATTATTATTTACTATGTATTTATATTTATATTTATTATTTTCTACTACAGGGTGTATTTTGCAAAATTTCAGGGCCAAATCTTGTACTTTGAGAAATTTAAAAAAAAGCATGAAAAGAGTCACGAAGCCGATTTTGACGAAAAACTGCATCAAGAGTTTTTGAAAAGTATATTTACGGAGCCAGAAATTAAACCCTGAAATATTTTGTAAAAAAAAACATCCTGTAAGTCAAAGATCGGTATTACTCCCAATGCAATTTTCAAAAAATCATCCAAAGATTGTTACTACAGAGACGGCGGAGTTACTTTCTTGCGCCGACGTTATTACAAAAAGTTTTAAATTTATAAAAAAAGCCCTACAATTCTATCAACTATCAATCATTAAACAAATTAATCAAAGGGGAATGGATTTTATTACACTGCAAGCCAAAAATCATACCCCATTTTCACATTCGTTCGTAGAAGTGTGAACTCTAACCGCAAAGTTCACTCCCGACAGACTATATTAAAGTACAGCACTATAAATTTAAATAAAGCATAGTTATGGAGTTTTCATGTCCGCCAGTGTATTTATGTTGCTAATAGCGCTTGTTTGTATAATGTAAGCGCTAGTTCCTTATTACGTTCTTTATTTTCCGAAATTAATTTCAACTGCGAAATTGTAATGTGTGAATTCCTTACAATGTGAAACTTGCATGTCTATAAAGGTATATTTTGTTAAATAGGTAACGGTAAAACATCATTATAACTAGCACAATAAAATCTGTTTTTTTTCCTTATTGGGTTTTTGTAAAAAACTACCTGTTTTGCGCGGCTTCGCTCCCGTAGGATAATGTTATATAGCCTATGTTACTCGTGGCTAGTGCAGTTTTCGAATGATGAGAGAATTTTTAAAATCAGCCTAGTAGTTTTTGAGCCTACACAAACAAAAAACAAAGTTTTTCTCTTTATAATAATAGTTGAGATAATCCACGAATTTTGCGTTTTTTATCAGGCACAATTGCAATTGCAAAGTAAACCGGTACAGTTAGTAAAGAATAAACTGCATTTTATTGGTCACACAATCCTTAACTTAACTCCACAAAACACATCGTGACAATAAAAAGAAATAACAAATACGAATTTTAACGATACGATCTTTAAATCTTGATTTATACGTGCTAAATCTCGTATACATCACAAATATAAAGTCCATCAAACTACAATTAAAGATAACTCCACACGCCCGCATAAATTCCGACTAACGACATTCTAGAATATTCAACACATCCGAACTCCTTGCTCTGCCGCAATTGGAGCAATTTCTTTGCTGCACGTCGGTCAGTAATGATAGCGTGTATTTGTTGCCTCTGTGAATCGCATGCATTAGTATACTTAGTCACGTAATTCAAGATCTTTAAAACTTGATTAATACGTGCTAAATCTCGTAAACATCACAAATATAAAGTCCATCAAACTACAATTAAAAATAACTCCACACACGCATAAATTCCGACTAGCATTCTAGAATATTCAACACGTCCGAACTTCTTGCTCTGCCGCAATTGGAACAATTTCTTTGTCAGTAATGATAGCGTGTATTTGTTGAGTCCCTCTGTGTATCGCATGCGTTAGTATACTTAGTCACGTAATTCAAGATCTTTAAAACTTGATTAGTACGTGCTAAATCTCGTATACATCACAAATAGTCCATCAAACTGCAATTAAAGATAACTCCAGACGCTCGCATAAATTCCGACTAACGCCATTTTAGAATATTCAACACGTCCGAATTCCTTGCTCTGCCGCAATTGGAACAATTTCTTTGTCAGTAATGATAGCGTGTATTTGTTGAGTCCCTCTGTGTATCGCATGCGTTAGTATACTTAGTCACGTAATTCATTTAGCCGATTAAATGGATATTTATGTAATTGATCCTTAAAGGTAATGATAGCTAGTGTTGAACGGTGAACGCTTTGCAGTTTAGTGGGGATTGAAATTTTAGACGTATTTTTAATGGCTTTGCACATACAAATAATGCATACCATAACCTTTAAAAATTATTCAAAGCTAGATTCTATCACATCAACATATTTTTAATACTTACAATTATAATTAACAAAAAATCAATAATTGTAATAATATACATTTCTGTCTTGTGTGACATGAATGAATGTTTCTTGTTTTTCTTTCTTTCTTTCTTTTTAATAGCAAACTATATGTATTGGAGAAAACGATTAAGATAAGATCATCAATTTATCAGTAAAATTGCTGAAATATATTAAATTAAAAACAGTATAGTTTAATATTCACACAATCAAATATTCTTACCTCATAAGCTCACATAAAACCTACCCTTGATTATTTCCACTTATCCACACAACAGTACACTCTCGTCAAACGGTCGGATATACGACAAAACTTATTAACGACACAAGTTTTTAGTCGCGCCGTAAATCGTGTGCACACCGCTTTATATTACTATTTGTAGTGAACATTACGCGTTTGATTAAATTATTTTATCTCTTAGGGTTCGTCATAAGATGTATTATGAGTGGAAAGTCCGGTTCCTGAGTATTTAAGTTAAAATGTTCATTAAAGTTAGTCAGATAAATTTCAAACGAAATTTGACAGTTTCAGTCACAGATACCGCACGTTTAGCGGTATCGAATAAATAGAGTTAAAGTGACTAAAAACCGGCGCAGGCACAAGTAAATTTCATGAACGACTGTTAAACTAGAAAAAAATAAGAGTGTGGTTTTTAAATTCGGATTGGATTGGAATAACTGCTGAATATCAGCGCTGGGACTGATACAGAGGCATATTCTGAGCTTTCAACGCCACACTTTTTTTTATTGCTCACTGCTATCTATCTCTTGTGTGTCTTTGTGTCTTTTACACACCTGACCATTTAATATATTTTTTTCTAAGTATAGCGTCATACAGAAATATTTTTTTCACATTAATTATTATAACCTTGCAGAATTACTTGGTAATGATTATACGCATGAATTATTTTCGATGATTAAAAAATTCATTTCATTTTATTTATATGATGCAATAGTTAATTTCAAAATTTAAAAAATTCCACCCTTATCTTGACTTAAGCATATTCAAAGACAGGGAGAAAGTAACAAAAAATTTTAAACTCATTAAAAATATACTTCCAAAACATGTTTGAAAAGTAAAAATTCTTGAAAGTCTTCGATAAACACATAACCCAAACCGTCTGTGCGTGGAAACTTCACAAAAACGTGATTCGGGTGTCAAGCAGCGAAGTTGGACCCACTCGAAAAACGTCTGAAAACTTACAAGAAGTTCCGACTTGTAAGAAATTTCATGGTGGCACCGGTTCTGACTTGCGACTTTCATGTCGCCATGAATTTCATTTGCTAATGAGAAATTTGGCGTGGTTTGAGGTAAAAACTTTTTAAAAGAAAGAAAACATTTATTTGATACTAGCTGATCCGAGCGGCTTCGCTCCCATGCCATAAGTTTGCTTTATTTTATTAAGAAAAGATTTTTAAATTATACAATAAACAAAAATGTTATATATGCTATATTTTATAAGAGGAAAACTTTCTTTATTTGGTAATGAATAGGCTCAAAAACTGAACCGATTTTAAACATTGTTTTACCTTTTGAAAGCTACATTAGCCACGAGTAACATAGGCTATATTTAACATTGCTACTGGGACGAAGCCGCGCGTATCAGCTAGTGTTAAACAAAAGTCTCTTAAACCGAAAATATTGAAGCTTTGAAGAGACTTCTAACGATTCCGTGACTAAGCGACCGGCAGAAGAGCCGCAAATTAAACAACTTTGAACTCTGTCTCAACTTAATAATTTGTTAAATGCTCCGATTTCGATGTTTCCTGTCATTGTATGAATGTTTTGCGTACTATTTTGAGACCATTTTTTAAAAGTTTTTTGATTTTATAGTTCTTTAACAATAACATTGTTGTGTTTTCTTGTGTTTGTTTTAACGCGAGTACTTTCCATGTTAAAATACTTTTTAAGGGATTTTAGACGCGGATTATTATACATTATTTTACATTATTATTAACCCGACATTTCGGGCATTTTACAGCGAGCGTTTAAAATCCATGTATACCAAGTTTCATCATAATCGGTTCAGAAGTTTTTGCGTGAGAGTAACAAACATACATACAATTGCCATATCCAAGTACACCGTTTTTAAATAATAAATAAAATATGAAAATAAAATTGTGCGTCGATTAGAATTCCCATTAACAAGTCAGCAACAAAATACATTAAATAAAAACCCTCAATAAAATATCACGATATACTAATGATTCGTTGCTAAGGTGTCTCTAGACTCGAGGGCCATTCTCGTAATGAGGAACTCGCCCTCTGATTAAATATTTTGCCGTTTTCGCTTTTAATTCTTACAAACACCTTCAACTCCAGACTTAGTATTTGGTTAAAAATAATTATAGCTCGAAAATCGTTCGCTTATAATTTATTTCTGTAATTTTCATCTATTTTAAATTCCAACGTCCAAAGTAATTTTCATTTTTGTATTTAAAAGAATTTAAGCAATCCTTCCTAATGTTATACTCGTACATGCGAAAGTAACTGTCTTTCTCTTCTTTACGCTGAAACCACTGCACCGATTTAGATGAAAATTTGTAACAATGTAGTTTAAAACCCGAAAGAGGAATACTTTTATCCGGGAAATCCCACAGGAAGATTATTATACTCGTTACAACACTCATAACTCGAGATCTGCTAGACCAATTTGCAAAAAATTCGTAGTCAGATAGCTTAGGGCCAGGAGAATGACATAGGATATTTTTAATCCTGGAAATCTCACGGAAACGAGCTACAAACGCGAGGCTCCTAAAACCAAAGACTAGCCAGGTACGCAGTAGATATTATCACAATTATGTGTACACAGGTGCACTCTCTACTCCCTCTAACCAAGCATAGTTTAGCAAAATCATTAAAAATATAGTATTAGTTATGTTTTTAACGTAAATTTCACTACAGTAAACAACAATTAGCGTACGTATAAATAAACAAACAAAAATGTATTATTTAATTTGTGTTACTCGTGTGTATGGCAAACAAGATGCTTAATTACCTCTATAAACAGAATAATACATGAAAAAACTGAACAAACCATACGCTTATTGTGTACAGTCACGCAAACTAAAAATGTGTTATTTATATGTTACAAAAAGTTCAGGATAACTAACTGGGTTACAATATTGTTAAAAGATTTGTCCAGAAAATATCCATAAACACAATAAAGATAAGTAGATTAAGGAACTACAAAAAGTATGAAAAAGTACCAATGTTAGTCTAAGGAAAACTTGTTTTGTAATCTTTTACTATTTCATCAACTTCAAACATCATACTGACTCTTACTCTAACTAACAAATACGATAACTATAATAATATTTTTTTGCCAAAAAATAGAACCGACTTCCTTCCTCACTCTAAAAAGTAGAAAATAACTTTTATTTTATTTTTGTAGAAATCTATACAAAGTCGGTGCGAAATCTTGTTAATTTGGAAATAGATAAAAGCACTGACTAAGATTGTCACACAATTCTCTTAAATTGATAATAGAATCTTATATAATTTAACTGTAAAGAATAGAATTAAAATACATTTATTCTCCAACAATTTAACACATAGAAAAGTTTCCAGTATACATTTATAAATGTTGGATGATATACTTGATAGACTGTATTGTCACTTCTTGATGGAAATGCATTTTGAAAAATATAGAATTAAACTCTTTTCACACTATTTCCACATTTATGATTATTTTTTTTAACCGGTTTCGAAAAATTAATGAAACTAACTGATTTTCGAAATCGGTTGTAAATTAAATAAAATTTAATAATACGTGTGGAAATAGTGTGAAAAAGAGATTAATTATATATTCTTCAATCTTGGATAAGCCTGTACCGAACTACAGCCTGTAATCATCGCCAACTAACATACAGACACCGTAGCCTATAAAAATGTCGTATTGGTAACGACGTACCGATCGATTCCTTGCAACGTGACGCGCCTACGTATACCGTCGTACATACGTTACTCTATGGTATACTAGCGACCCGCCCGGCTTCGCACGGGTGCAATCCTACTACTATTATAAAGGCGAAAGTTTGTAAGTATGGATGTATGGATGTTTGTTACTCTTTCACGTAAAAACTACTGAATGGATTTGAATGAAACTTTACCACAATATAGCTTATACATCAGAATAACGTATAGGCTACTTTTAATCCCTGAGTTTCCACGGGATCAGAAGCTACGCGGGTGAAACCGCGGGGCGCTGCTAGTGCTAAATAATAATGTAAAATAATGTATAATAAACCGCGTTTAAAATCCTTTAAAAAGTATTTTATTTAAAATGGAAAGTACTCGCGTTAAAACAAACACAAGATTTTACTATGGGTGCAATGCTGATACTAAATACACTACAGAAAAACTGTGAACGTTGTATATTAAAAGTAGTACATTATTTTGATGTCGTATTTGATGTCGGGTTTGCAATGTAAGCGAAAAAAAAATTGAGAATTAATCACATAAAAAACCTCAAAAGTAACAGTATTTTTCTACTATATTAAATAGTTATCAAAAAAAATAACCTTGTTATTGAATCATTCTATCCATTTAAAAAAACCGCATCAAAATCCGTTGCGCAGTTTTAAAGATTTAAGCATACAAAGGGACATAGGGGCAGAGAAAGCGACTTTGTTTTATGCTATGTAGTGACTAGCGACCCGGCCTGGCGACGCACGAGTTTCAAACTAAGTTTAAGCCCCAATTTTGCCTCCATAGGGGGGAATATTATAGGAAGCTTTCTTAACATGTGCAGAGACATGGTACGTCGTTACGTGCTTAAGTGGTAAGGAATGTATATTGTTGCAAATAGATCTAATTTTGAAATAAAACATTTTAAGTGATTATGAAAACATCGGTCATCGTATTTTATTTACCTATTTTTACTCGCAAATCCTAAAGTTCAGTATCGACAAAACAGTACTAAATATATTTTATAAAATTAAGAAGATAAATTATTATATATATTTTAAACCACAGATAGAGAAAAAAAAGCAGATGGAGCGCACCGAAAACGAGAGTGACGCCAAAGGCAAATACAAAATTCAAACGCAAATACAAAAATGTTTGTGTAGTTAGACGTCACCCGAGTCTTCGGTACACTCCACCTGCCTTTTATTCTCTAATGTGTGTTTCTAAAATTTTAAATTTATACCAATTCTTCCGCCCAAATCTTGGTTCAGTGCTAAAAAGCGCACATGTCTATAAAACTAGGCTCGAACTTCAACCCATAGGATTCCTATCGATTCCTGCAAAGTAAAGGCTCGTACACACGCAACACTAATCCAATTTACCCTAAGTTTTAGTCAACTTACTAGACTAGGTGATTTAAATGCGAGTTTTCCCGTGCAGTATTAACGGTCTGATAAGGGTGTGTCCACATACGACGCTAGGTGGCAACGATAGCTATCGCTGAGAGTTTGCGTACAGGGAGATAAGCAGAAAGACAGAGAGAAGTTTTAAAGGCTTCATTAGGAAAAGTTCCCCCTAGGCGATCCTCATCATATAAATTCAAGACGTATTTGCACTTGCCTTATACTAGCCCTTTATTAGCTATGCCTTATATTTTAAAGCTGACTATAACCTTCAAAAGTAAATGTTGCAGACGTCATATCGGTATTGGACATAAGGATCCAGAAACGCAAAAAGAAATCTTTGAGTCCAAACTATAACATATCTGTCAAAACTGTATGATTGGTTATTTTAATTTTCTACTTTATCCCATTCTAATCTCCAAAAGCATTTTACAATGTTCGCAGCTTATTATTTCAATTCGACATATAAATTATTGGCAGTATTTTAATAATTCTTCATAAAAAATTACATTGCGAAGAGCCTATGATATTATGCTCCAGTGTACACTTGCCCTAAGCCACACTTATTTGAAAAATCTAGGTTCTATGCGGACTCGTCTGAGCCTTCTTAGCGCCCTAACTTTATTGGCGAGAGTACCCGATGCAGTATTTAATTATTAATAGAATTTTTAAACCCTTTCGATCACTATTTGTGATTCTTTAAGGTAAAACTTCAGCTAGATTAGGTGTTTAGATAGTTATTGCTTTTTTAATAATAGTTATTAAAATCTTCTTTTATTAAAAATAGAGAAATTTTATTAAAACTACCGCCCTGGCCTCCCATGTACTATGTTTTACCTACTCATATACATAATGAATCTATCTATATATTTAAAAAACACATCTAATAGATTTAAGTATTCATAGGGACAGATAGTGAGGAACGACTTTGTTTAATACTAAATAATACTTAAATGTTCGTCTCAAAATAATTTTAAAACTTCCACCTACCAAAGAAAATCTAATTAACCTTTATGATAATACTAAAAATTAAAAACGTAAAACTCTATATATTTATAATCATCAATTTTACCAAAGAAAAATAAAATACGAATTGGCGCGTAACGTTCATAAAAATTTAAAAATCACCATAAAGTGCTTCACAAGATGAAGACTTCCATAAAGGTAGGATTATTTAATGGAGCGGCTTTTATTTTTCTCGACTTTATGAGATCGTTTGCGGTTATCCTGCCTGAGACAGGGACGGACTTGACAATTTAAAATGTATTATTTTACCTTTTTTTTTAATCTATATTCTGTCGTGTTCGTCAGCCCATCGTAACCTATAAAGTAATATGATAATTATTTACACCCTAAAAAGTCACTGAATAGTGATCTTTTACCAAGCTAGAATGAATGTAGAACATTTGAAGATAAAACTGTACAGATATTTCAAGACAGCAATTTTATAACGTTGACATATGAATAATAATGATTTTTCCTTACTAAATTACTTACCTATATAAACAAATTTCGTTCGTAAAAACAAGCCCATTGGTGGAGAAAACTATTGGGACAATCTCGGCTATGCACCACCCCACAATTTGACAACCTCATGTGCCAAGTTTGCTTTACTATTATTATTCTTCGGGCCCTAAAATTCCCAGAGCCCCAAATTACACGTGGCGCCCCAAATTTACGGCTTCTATCAATTCTCAGCAGCTCCCCCCTAGGGCTCCGAGATTGTCTTTCCGATTTAATTCACAATTGTCCGTTATTTTAATTGAGTTCAACCCTTAAATTTTTGCTTTTATTTGCATTGTGGAGTAAAAGTTATGTTTTGTTTTGGGAAGAAATCGTTTTAAAGTTAAGTAAAAGGAAAATTATTTGTAAAGAAAATTTAATTTGGATAAGTTTAAAAAAACACTAATTACACTAAATATAGGTTCATTCTGCTTACATAAAGAGCTGTATGGTTATATCCTATGTCAGCCAATGAAATACAGCTTTCTAATAATAAAAGAACTTTTGTTATCGGTCCGGTAGTCTTTAGGAATATATGTCACAGTATATCTTCCTACCCACAAAATTGTAGTTTTCTATGATTCGTTTACAACCTGATGATGATTTTTCGAAATTGGTTGTAAATTAAATAAATATTATAGTGTAAAAAGACTTTGATACTATATTTTTTTTTAATTCCTTTCCATCAAGAAGTCACAATACAAAACAATCAAGTATATTTATGTGAAAACATTACAAACAACCATACTGAAACACAAATGCTTTCCTCATAATATAAGTATAGATTGTTCTGACATTCCTTACAAGAATTACTTATTTCCCATGCTTAAAACATAAAGTTTTATATGAAGTCTCTTAACTCCCTCTTTCTTTGGAATTGGGTCACACTCGCACTGTGGAATCTGTGCCCTAGCTAAAGATCGACTATATTAGGGGAGGCGCGAGGGAATTCGATTTATAAGAGGGAGTGATAACAAGTTTATTAGATTTAAATGTTACATAAAATAAAGTTTATTTATATATTGTGTGTGTGTGTGTGTTGATTGTAATTACTCAAACAATTTTATTATATCACACAAAAATGTAATTTATACGGTTTTTTATGGCGTTTTCTAAACAATTAAATTTTTCAATAGTTTAAAAAAGTAAATAAAAATATTTTAATATTAAAGATGAATATTTTTTTTCATTTTTCTTTTTCAAAGAATGAAAAACTAAAGTCAATAAAATGTACTTGATAAAATATATTGTTTCCTTTTGATGGATTTCCATTCCCAAAAAAAAAAACAAACTAAAGCTTTTTCACACTATTTTTACATTTATTAATATTTTTTTTTTAATTTACAACAACATGTGGCACCGAACGGATTATATAAGATTAAATTAAGGTTAAGGTTGAAGACGATCACAGAAGATACTTCGTAAACGATCTCCTATGAATAATGGTTGTTTTTATACAGGTTATTAATTACCTGGTTTTACTTGCTAATAATTAATTGCTTATTTCAATTAATATTTTTAAATATCTGCAACTTAAAATCATTAGTTTTTAACAAAGGTTTTAAGTTGTGAAATCAGTGAGACGTTATTAAAAGCACCCTCAGACCCTTTTATATTTTAATCTTAAAATACTGACATATCTGAAAGGCATGTTC
>LQNK01000798.1:5785-34573 GCA_001586405.1 Phoebis sennae | reverse complement strand
TAAACGATCTCCATTGAATAATGGTTGTTTTTATACAGGTTATTAATTACCTGGTTTTACTTGCATAGTTATTAATTGCTTATTTCAATTAATATTTTTAAATATCTGCAAGTTAAAATCATTAGTTTTTAACAAAGGTTTTAAGTTGTGAAATCAATGAGACGTTTTTAAAAGCACCCTTCAGATTCTTCAAGATATCATTTTCATGATGTTACATAGCTGAAAGGAACGTTTGACCCTTTATTTATCTAAATAATCTAAAAACACCTATATTTAGCGTTTCTTTTTGTTGAGCCATTAAGGAAATAAGAAAGGCAAATCCCGAAAAATAGTTTTCATATGGATAACATAATTAAGTTAATGTCACACGAAAAATGACTTAGCAGCTCATAAGGGGTTTTGCCATTTTCTCGCAGCAAGCACTCAAAGCGAGAACACTTTGCTGTAGTGGCACCCCGGCCTCGATACCAGAAGTGTTGCTTCAATATTTAACGTCTTTACTGCTTTACGAGTATTACCTAGCTGTGCGCCGCGGTTTCACCTGTGTAACTTCTGATCCCGTGGCAACCCCGGGATTAAAAGTAGCTTTTCTAGTATTCAGTACCCTTACCTATATGTATACCAAGTTTCACCATAATCGGTTCAGTAGTTTTTGCGTGAAAGAGTAACAAACATACATACATCGTCACAAACGTTCGCTTTTATATTATTAGTAGGATTTGTTCATATGGGGAAAGAAATTATCATCGCTTACTTTTTACCTGAAACGAAATAGACAGTTGTCCCATGCCCCAATAGGGGACAATGAACTTCCTTCTTATTTCATCACATCATTTTAAAGAAAAAAAAGATGATTTCTCATTATTTCCTTACCTTCTATTCCTATTTAATATATAGCAACACCATAGATATTACGCAATATTTCATTAATAATCAAAACCATAAACTAAAAAAATCATTTCTCCCCATACAAATCCTATTTTCAAGATCGTAAACTTCAAAATCGGATATAATCTTGAAATTCTTCATAACCTCAAAATTACACGGACTATAAACTGCAGTCTAGAACCGACATGGAACTCATAATATTTTATAGTCTATGGAAGATAACCACCCATTTATAAACAGACGGCGCGAGCTATAACTCTGAACCGATGTTTGGTTTAAATCTGGTCCTCCCCTTTGATAATTTTCACCTGGGGTGCCCGCCGCGCCCTCCCTGAATTTATACTTACGAAGATACGATCTTCAAAGAAATATCGTGGAACAATGAACGTGGTATACTAGATGCGTTAGTTGGTTTGTTGAGTATATATTTTAAATAATTGTTTATTGATAATTGTATAATTTCGCTTCTGTTCACCTAAATTAGTATTCTATTTATTTATATCAGGCAATACGTAATTACATATTTTAAAGTAGTATTGTCTTTACCTCTTTTCATTTAAAAACAAATTTTGTTCGACAAAAAAACGAAGGTAATAAATGAAGCCCGTTTTGAAGAAATTTTGTTCAGAGATTGTTTGAAACCTGAAAAAGGACATAGAGTACGTAGGATATGCGGGACACACCTAGTCTGAAATAATACTAGGCTCAAAACAAGAAAGAGGAATACAAAAGCAAAAGGTACATAGCAAGAACGATTACATATTAATCATCATATATTTAGCTGAATCGCCATATACTATGCTTGCCCTTAATTTTGCTGATAGAATGCGACACTCTTACTCTAAATATGAGCTTAAAATTTACAGAAGATTGCTAATTGACTATGTTTAACAAGCTTCGGCCATACCAAATTAAGAGTGGGAGCCAAGCATGCCACGATTGGGCAAAGCTCGCACCGGTGTAAGTACCACCCCCCAGCAGAAGATCGACGTGAAGCAGTATTGCACTGGGTTTCGAACGGTGAGCATGTGCCTGGAGGCCTGTATCCCCATCCTCTTCAACTCCTCTCTCAATTTCCCATCATTAATCCTCCCCCTATCCCTTCCATTCCTTAAAACCAGCAAGGCATTTGCGACACTTCCATGTTGTAGATGTTCATGGCCTGCGGTCACATAACACACATAAAAAGCACCATACCTTAAAGAATTGTACACCTTTCAGGCTTATAAAAGCGTTCTTCGTTCTTAGATGATGTACTACGTCTATGCCACTTCCATATTAACTAATTCAAAGCCAGAAGCTAAAGTGTCGCTTACAATATTACGATGTAACCGCTTACAAAGATTTACATAACTCATTCTGAAGCTCGTATCTTAACCTTTCGGCTTGATTTACTCCTTTCTTAATGGATATTTTACGTCTGAAACTATCATTAATCCTTGATATTTCGCCGTAAATTAACTGTGGGTTGTTTCATTACTTGTTTTAAAGATGGCTTTAAAAATAACGTCGTTACCCTTCATAAAGTGTACTATTAAGATTAAGGTGTCATTTATGATGTTACACAAATACGTCTTTAAATTTGTAACCACTTCATAATGAAATAAAAAATGCATTATAGCTGATTATCGTACATTATTTAACTTTATTATTTAACCCAACTTTCGAACAGCGAGCGTGATTTGAACACACAGCACATTTGTAAATCTATCCTATGAATTGTGCTATTGTTAAGATATTTGATTTATACATTGTATGTTATCTATGACAATACGCTAAAGAATAAATAGAATATTCCCGAACAATCGTGATAGTAAAAAGTTTACTTTCCCAATTCCCGCCTCTCTCCTTTATACATTCTATTGTATACAAAGTCCATTGAGTATTGAGAAAGTGTTATCGTGGGCTGCACTAGTTTAAGATATTGCGTAAGATTTATTCTAATTTCTAAGTATTTTTATCGACTATATAAAAAAATTACGGTATTTAGACGGCAAAAATTAAAAACTCTATACTAAAAATAGATTTAAAAAATTGCAAATTTTATTTTATGTTGGCATTTCCATCAATCTATACATCTCATATTATCTCACTTTGTATGCTTCAACACGCTAATCCCCGAAAGTACTGTATGACTTTGAAAAAATATTTCTTATTAACAGGTCCGTGAAAAAGTTTCGTGCATTGCTCTCTTACAGTGTTGAAACCATGAGACACAGCTAATATAAAGTGTAAATTATTCGATTAATAAAAAAAAACACTTTAGAAAATAATCGTTTTGTTTAACCAGAGTACACATTAAAAGGCAACTCGTAAACAAGACAGGTAGCTACACTCGTATAAAACCAAAACGATATGAAAATCAGCATTCTACCCTCATTTCCATGCAAGTGCGTGTCGATAAAGTGTCGAAGTGACGACAAATTTGTTCGGGCCGGTCGTAAAGAATCGGCCCGAATCGTAAAATATTGATAGGCTGATAGCTGACGTTCTGAAATGACTGATTAGTATGTACGTGGAAAATTGAAAAGGTATGCTTATATTATACCCTTGAATTACGTGAAAAAGCATTACTGGAAGTACACTTGAGCCCGGATTCTATAAACGTCATAGCGTAACAGATACGAATCGTTTTCATTAACGAGCGGTTACAATCAACCAATCAGAACCAAGTTGTAGTAGTTATGTAATCGCCATGTTTATTAGAGATTTAGACTTACGTTTAGTAGGATATTGTACTGTTTGTAAGTAAAACGGTTTTTTATAGCAACTGGGCATTAGTAATACATGGTAAATATCAGGTTAAAACTTCTTAGGTTGTTTTATCTAATAGGCATAATACCTATTGCATACAATTGCGTCTTTGATATAACAAGATATAGTGTAATTAACAGAGACTAACCAACTACGCAGGAGATATTATTGTGCATAAGTGTATGCGTGAACACAGGTGCACTCTCTTTTCTTTTACTAAACCTTAAAACCTTTCATAACCCGATGGAACGGTAGACCGACACGATCAACGAGAGATTAGGCACATAACATGCGTTTTACTTTCTTGTGAAATCTTTTGTACTCATATAAATTGTTATATTACAAGAATATAGGCATGTTACGCTCTTCGACATCAAACGACCTAAAACCTTACAAGTACCAAAAACCTCCAAACTTCACACGCCGTATTATGATCACTCAAACGTGGCCCCCCCNCCCCCCCCTCCCCCCATTACGGGAACATCTCGTCTCATTACCTGCCTTTAATTTTATGCATGAACGCGTGCAAACTGCACCTCGCGGATTCGTAAAGTATCCCGTTGAAGTTTGGTAATATTCGCGGATTTTGATTTTAGGGCAATCTGGTTGTACGGTCTATTAACATTATTCATTATTTTAAATAAATATTACTAAAATACCCAAAATAAAATAAATAACTACGGAATTCGATAAATAGAGAAAATAGTATTTAATAATAAAAATACTTTTTAAAAGTGGAGTGGATACAGCAATGGTCTATTGCGCCGGAGGTTGTGGTTTCGATCCTTGATAATTTTCTACTATCTGTTAATGTAGCTATAGTAAGTATATATGTAGATACAAAAAAGGTATGTGTAAATATGTCTATCAGTTATCTAGTTTCCATAGTACTTTGCTTAGTTCGGGACTAGGTAACGTTGTGTTAAATGTCCGATAATATTTATATATTTATTTTATTCCATTTCATACCAATTTTTGTTTAGTTTCCGCAAGATTAATTAACTTCAATCTGGTAAAGTTTATTTCAATTATTTTACATTATTATTTAACCCGACGTTTCCTCCTTCAAAAAGTATTTTATTTAATATGGAAAGTACTCGCGTTGAAACAAACACAAGATTATACTTTATTTCAATGACTGTTATATAATTTGCCCATTTTCTGTCACACAGAAATAACATATCGACAACCAGTCCAAACGTGAATGGTAAATACATTATAATTCTGTATGACGAGTAGATCCCCTAAGCCCGCCTGTCGGGGTTCCTAAGCCCACCCCTATCAGTGGACACCAGCGTCAATATGCTGCACTGAATTTTAAGGGAATAAGATAGGCTTTAAACAAATCAAATGTTGGTTTTGTCAAATACTGATTGTATTTTAACCGACTTTCAAATAAAAAGAAGGAGGTTATGTATTCGACCGTTTTTTATGTATGTTTCCGCATATCTTCGGCGGATTTGGAAAATTCTTTTTGCATTCGAAAGAGTAGAGTTCCAGTGTGGTGCCATAGAAATTTTAGTATAAACAATACCACTGACTAAAATTGCGGTACAAAATTGAAAATGGTATTTGTTATGATTCAGATCAGTGTGTTTATCATATCTTATGAACAAAATGTTTTTCTATTACCATTCAAAATTGTAACAAGATGTGTATAGATAAAATCTTGCAATGCATGAAATGGTCCGCGAGTATAACTATTAACAATGTATATTTTTGCTTTTGTTACTTTTTACTTCAGCAAGAGGTAAATGTTTTAAGATCCGCTAACATATGGTACAATAGTCAGAAAAAAGAAAAGATAGTCTTATTCCCAAATACCGAAACAAAACTAAACTATTTAGTCAGATATCACTTTAATGGAGGCAAGAATATTATGGTATCTCTTAATCGCTAAAAATTTCGCATCAACTGCATTACGTCGACGCAAAAATACGCTAACATTTTTATAAAGAATACCTTTTTATATAGGTACAGAACCGTATCACAAACGTCGGGAATATGTCACATCAAACGAAACATCACAATGTATTAGCTGAATCTTAAAACACCATTATCGCCTGTTATATAATATTCTCGAGCCCCGACGCAATGACAAACCTTGAGGAAAAACAAATCTCGCGTCAACGAAATGGCTTCGTTACCGCCATTTTTCTTTTCACAAAACACACGGAAAGCATTTGTGAACATCAAAAATTAACCGTGTTTGGGGATGACGTCACATCTCAAAGCTTCTAGAATGTTAAATGTGTCACGGTATGAACAATTCGATTAGGATAATTTGAAACGACTAAGATTATTTTGTACTGTGACTGTTAAGATTTTGTTCATTGTTTATACTACCGTAAAATAAATTGTACACTAGATTAAAGGTTTATATACTTTCAGAAAAAAATATACATGTTAGTGGTGTATGATTTGCAATTGATACAATGATTACTATATTTTCAATTGATAAAACTAAGTGTAATTTTTGAATGATATTCTTATTTATTTTTTTCTTCGTCAATTCCACAACCAAATTTTACCATAAATTCAGGCAGAAATAAAAACCGCATAAAATTAGTTACATGTTACTTGTCCTCCCGTAAATGTTCCATCAATAAATATTATCTTATTCAGTACTTTTAATAACATTACAATACAAACTTTACCCGTTATAATATACGTAAATAAACACGTATATACACATAGGTAAACTTCACAAGCTAGTATGCAAATTGCGCGTCGCAAAGTCAAAACCTAATCAGACGTAAGGTTAACATGCTGAAAACGAATCGATTTCAAACATTGTTTATAAATAAACCTAAGCAAGTCTGAATATCCTATTAATAAGGAAATGAAATGAAATGAAATGAATACACTTTATTGTACACCTCATTAAAGTAATTAAACAAAGAACATAGATAAAAAGTACAAAAAAAGAATGGACATGCGCAAATGGCGGCCTTATGGCTATATAGCCATACCATATGCCATGTATATATATATATATATATATATATGGCATATGGATATTCTTCATCTCTTGTATAATATGATTTTATATATATATCTCAAAGTAATGATATGAATATTAGATGTTTGGATGTCTGTCCGCCGATCACGCTGCAACTACTGAACGTATATGAAATAGTGTATAGATAGGCTATTGGATTGGGTGATAGGATAATTTTTATTGATCTATAATCTCTAAAATAAATGCGAGCAAAACCGCGGCCCTAAGTAAGTTTTTATATATAAGAAATTGTTTTTAATAACGATTGCAGTATATTGAATTGAAATAGAAAATTCATTAATACTAATCGATTATTTTAAGTTAATGTTTGGTAAGAAAAAAACTTAATTATACTTCGCCTATAACTAGAAACTAGGTACAAAAAGAGTTGTACATAAAAAAGTTAATTTTCATTATTTTAATAGTATAATTTCATTTCAACGTAATCACAAGAATTAGTGAGGTATGTTTTCCATGAAAGACAACCTTTATGGGTAAGAGTTGGTTAGAATAAATTATTCAATAATGATTAAACGTAATTATCGCTCTTTAATTATGTAATAGTAAACAGTAATATATCATATAAATAGGCACCTCACGTCCGACTCCGCATTCCGCACACGGCACCAATTACTTGATTGGGTTACACTGCATAGGATATTTAATGAGCGTTTTTCTTTCAATACTCCGTAGAAATAACAAAGAACATAACACATACCTTTTACTGCTAATTTGTTGGTTTGGTTGTTTTTGTATGTGTAATTAAAAACAGCAACAATCAAAAACAAACAATAGCTAGGTTCTTAATTGAGAAAAATTAATGACGTTTTACGACCCTTAGCTTATGCTACATAGACATTTTTAGTGGTTGTTGATAAAAATACTGAAGATTTCTTTAACAAGGGTTTTTTTTAGTATAATCGCTTCGTTGGTTCTAGATTAGTACGTTAGCCTTACAATTGAGAGACTCTGGATTCGATCCCCGGTGGAGGCTTGAAAAAGTGTCTCTGGCAGGATTTAAATAAAATAAAATAATATTTATTTGCAAAAACAAGGATAAGGAATTTTAGAATTGATCAATGCGAACACATTTATTATAATAGTAGTATCTTTAAGCTGCTGCATCATTTTAATTTCCCACGTAAATCTCATAGGAATTTTAAGTTTTCTTTTTCGAGATAAAAGCTAGCGTATATCGTTCTTTGTACTCAAAACTATATGTATGCAAAGTTTAAAGAATGTAACTTTTTTAAAGAGCTCAGTTCAGCATACTGTAATAATTTCAGTTAATATAATACCGTCTCAAACTATACTTCTTTTTCGCCCGTGTGGCGACGAGCTAGAATACGTATGTTGCCACCCCATTTCTACCCGTGGGTGTCTTAAGAGGCGTCAATGCTTTTTTAATTTTTGTTTAATTGGATTATATTATTAGTTTTTATACTTTATAAAAAGGAAATTTGTTGTATAGTATCGACTCCAAACCAAAGAAACTTTTGGAATAATAATAAAATAGCTGTTGGTTTTACCAAAAATATCACACTCACTAATTCAGACCGCACGCTCACATTAGTACGTACAAACAATACGCTCCATAAACCTCATAACAAGGCACAATTAATTCCATGTAATTACTATCTGAGTGATTTACACATGAATTATGTGTAATCACTTCGCTAACTGCTCAACTATTTTAATTATGGGGGAAGTTTCGGAAGATTGGCGTAAGATGTGTGTCAAATGCGTGCTCAGACTTAACCATCATTATCTTTATAAAAGTAAGTGTCAAAATTCGTTCACGAAACGTAAAACGTCTAGCAATGATAGGCAAGGAGATTAACCATATTACCTAATTTTAAGGGAGTAACGCGGCCCATGGATACTTGAAACACCAAAAGCGTCATTAGTCAGTCTTAGAAAAAGACAGGAGTGGAGTAAAAGTTAGGAAATAGGAAGAGCCGTTACAAATGTATCAGTAAAAATTGACCTAATTATCCATTAAGTTCTCTAGAAGTAATAAATCCTATATTTTATCAAATATATCAAACATTATCGGAGGCCTTAGGTTCTTTCACACAGTAATATACGTGAAATCGTCCGAATTAAATAAAACATTGTCTAATAATTTAAACACGTGTCTAACAATGGTCTAAACTCTAAACATAACGTGTGTTTTACTTTAGACACTGTCTAAGCAGCGTCTTTTTAAGATAGTGGTTGAACAGTTGTTTAATTTTTTTGTAGTAAGACCGTTCATATCAACTATTCCACTACAAGGAGCTCTCTATCACTAGTCAAACAATTTAGACAACGTTCAATGTTTTCAAGATCAGTTCCTTGCCTAATATTAATTTTAGTTCAAATAGATCAAAGCGACTATTCTCCACAACACTAGGGTTTAGTGTGGAAACTAGTGTACTGTATTATTTATGTGTATGCTTTTATAACAATAAAGATTTTTGATTTTTAATGTAACGTGGTCTCAAACAGTATTTTCTTTGCTCCAGGTCAAAGTGATGCTTCGTGTTGGAGCAGCAGGCGAGGGTCCGTTCACCAGCGGCACGCAGACGTTCTCTCTCGACAAGCGCAAGAAGCAAGTGACGCTCTGTGAGACTGCGCCGGCGACCAGTGCGCCGGAGGACCGGAAAGTGGGGGTGGCCGCCCCGAAGATGTTCGCGTTTGATGCTATCTTCTCCCAGGATGATTCACAGGTAATTTTGATTAACGTAATAATTAATTAATTTATTATTTTTAAGGTTCAAGTAATTAATACAGAATCAAGTACATCAATGGTTCAAGTAAAAAATATGAAAGAAATCTTATTAATTATGATGCCGCGCGATTTCTTCCGCGTATATTTTTTAGGGATTTCCGGAATTCAAAGTATGAGAGCTATTAATTGAAATGAAGATTTGAGCAATTGTGTTACTGTATTTTATATTTCTCAACACAATAAAGTGTATAAATAAATAAAATCAACAAATTAAATAAATATAAAAATATTATGTAATTCTTCTGGTCCTAAGGTATCGCCCTACGTCTATTCTACCGAATCGGTCCATTAGATCTTGAGTGTTTTAACAAACCCGTATTTGTTTTATATACATAGATACACGATTTATTCTACTAAATAAATATCGGTTCAGTATTATAACCGAAACTATTTAGAGCATACGTATTCAATTGCAATTGAATGTTATATTTTCCCGAGTCGGTGCAAAGTTAACTTGATAACAAAGAAATGAGCTAACGAAGTTGCCTTAATATTATGGTAAA
The DNA here is from genome assembly GCA_001586405.1 of Phoebis sennae. Classification (NCBI taxonomy): domain Eukaryota; kingdom Metazoa; phylum Arthropoda; class Insecta; order Lepidoptera; family Pieridae; genus Phoebis; species Phoebis sennae. The sequence goes on along the minus strand of LQNK01000798.1, from coordinate 24,654 downwards.
ATCTTTGCTGCTCTAATTCTTCTATCAAGTCCTATAGATTTATTTAATAGTCATGATTTCAGAAAATTTCACCGTCAACTACAATTCTATACATCTCCTACTATAATTGTATTTATAAGAAGTTCCGGTTAGAAGATAAGTAAGAGATACTTATCTTCTAACTTATTATAAATAGACGTATTATTTTCACAGTTCTGTAACACAATTCAGCATTGTAATAATTTGATAAGCTCCCTCCATTATATCTAAGCGCTTTCAATTAGCGATGGGCGGGGTTCATTAAAATTTTCATTCAAAATAATTTAAGTACTTCCTTCCTAATGTCTTAAGGTGACTTAGAGAGCTATTAATTAAAATGAAGATTTGAGCAATTGTTGGAAGTGTTTCCTTAAAGCACAATACAATTTTGACGTTGAATATCAGAGGTCGGAAGAATAGGCGAATAAGTACGCAATGGAGCGTAATAATTAATAATTCATAGAAAGTTGTAAGCGCTATGTATTTGTTGTTATTATTCTTTGACATTTTAAGTGTAGTTTAAAGTTTTTCAGACCAGTTTTGTGAAACCTTATTATTGATTATTCATCACTATGTTTGTGTACAAATTAGTTTGTCTTGAATCTTTAATTGTTACCACTGCTGTGATGATATTCAGGTAAATAAATAAATATTCTGGGAATTTAACACTACGCCATCTAGCCCCAAACTAAGCAAAGCCTGTATTATGGACACTAGATAACTAATAGACATACTTAAACATATTTTTTGTAAATACATACTGTAGATAGATAAACACCCAGACAGTAAAAAATTATAATGTTCATCCCATCATAATTTTCTACTCTTGGGGATCGAACCGACACCCTTCAGCACCGCAGATCATTACCACATCCACTGCGCCAATCGGGTTGTCGATAGTAATTATATCATAGTTATAAAAACCAATAACCACAAAGTGAAAAGGATTTTCTGGCACGTGTTATACACGAAACCAAGCATTTCTTCAGTAAAATGGTACAGGATAGAAAAAGAAGAATGTTATTGTACAAGCTAAATTAAACTTTATTACATCGTCAGTTAATTTCAAATTCCTTTGGATATTTTTGTATAAATAAAAAAGTTTCATAAGACCTAACAACCTATCCTTTTAAAAGGGCTTTGTTGTTCAACGGAGTTATTTGATGTTTCTTAAATATTTCTCGAATTATCAATAGACGTTCTAAAGAGCTTACAAAGTAAAACTGTAAAAAATATGTATTTCGAAGTACGAGAGCCAAATTAATTAAGATTTTAATTGTACAGTAATCCGCATATACAATTTTTGGCCAAAATCCAAACTGTTGTAAGCTGGCTGATAAACAAACCAAGTTAAATATGCAGATAAAAGGTTTAAGCTATAGTTTTATTATCAGAATAGCGGCAATGCCTTCCTTGCAGCGGTTTATAATATTTTTCTATAAAACAAGAGAAATGAAGTGATAACTGCAATTCTATTGTTAATGACACCAAAATTACGAGGTTCTTCATCAACTTCAAAACATAACTGTTTCAAAGTAGAAAACTGTTTTCCACAATATTCCTACTTATGTTCATACAATAATAAGAAAATTATCAGGCGCTGTGTTAAAAATATAATTTAATAAAAAAATGTAGAATTTAAGTCTTTTTCACACTTTTTCCACAACAATAATGGAAATAACCAATCTGAATTCTGTTTTTTTTTTTTGTAACTAATGTAATTTATTTCAAAAATATATATTAATTGACATTACAATTTAATTTCAAAATTTTTCTTATTAGTATTACATATATGGTCATAGAGAGTAATTTTAATTTTCATGATTAAACAAATCATGAAAATTACATACCTGGTGATGATTTTTCGAAACTAAAACTTTTTGGAAATTGTGTGAGGACTTAATTAAAAAATTAATTTCCATTAAGAAGTGACAATACAGTTTATCTAGTAATAATTTAATTAACTAATCTCCCATATTAACTCTCAATATAGCATTTGTTCTGTTTCATTTTTACTGTTCAAAATACAATTGCCTCCACTTCCTGAATGTACACACAAATTTAACGACCGCAAAATTCATATTTGTACAACTATCGAAGGGCGAAAACCCCTGATATTGACCTGTACAAACACTCCTGGTTTATTTGGCTATAGCAGTACTTTTGTGGAGGATAACTTGTGGAAATAGTACAACTACGGCGGCCTCGAGGTCTATGAAAATCTGAGACTTTCGAGGTATACATTCGATATTTCTAAAACTGGATTTCGACATTTTATTTTGTGTTCTGCGAAATAAATATTTTTCCTTCCTTCCTTTCTTTCTTTCTTTCTAATAAGATGACATAGTAAGGCCTTCAAGTTTTTCCTTTTTAACATTATTTCAATCGGGGTTGCGATGAAAATGACTGAAAACTGTAAAAGTATTGCGCTGTGTTTCGTACGGTGTGCCTGTGCCCGTACTCTCATACCATTCCTCTCCCGTCCTGTTCTACTTCTCTCCCAACTTCCTATCATTAAACCTCTCCTTATCCCCTTCCCTTCCTTTAAGCCGGCAAAGCATCTGTGACACTTTTATGTTGCAGATGTTTATGGGTTGCGGTCAGTAACTTAACAGCAGGTGAACCGCATGCCCCGCTTGCCTGCTATAACATAATGATCGATCGATGTGAAGACTAAATATTTTTTACCGAAATAAAAATGTACTCAGTAAAATTGATATCGTAAATTTTTAACTTCAACAGTCGCGGCACGTAAATATTAAACATCAATAATATTTATTAGCTCTAATTAAAATATTGGCGGCATCCCAAACCCGTGTAAAACCGGCCGATAAACAAACCGAACCGGAATTAGTAATAACAGCTACAAATTAAGCTACAGCTAATTCACCGGCTGGATTATAGGATTATATCGTATTAATGGTTGTACGAATGCCTAGCTCGATTGTGAAACGCAGCATGGATACGGGGAAATTGGGTAATATTAATATTTACCACTTTGTAATCTTGAATAGATGCGCCAATTTTTGATAAGACTTGCCATAGTGACCATTCATTTTTTTTACAACACAATGAATCAAAGTTGACTAAAAGTAAAAATCTTTCAAAATTTTAGACAATTTAAATTTTATGTTAACACTACACGCATTCTGGGTATTTAAAGAATTGTGGTGGATAGCAGTGCTACTTATGTTTCCGATGCAAAAGAAAAGTTAGAAATGTTAGTAAAATTGTGGACATGGCAATAAATTAAAGACAATATTTTTTTTCTATAATTTAAAAAATAAGAATTTTTATTTTCTTTTTCCTCCAGAAGTTATGAGTAGGCCCACCACCTGGTGACGTATTATCGTTGAGTTTTGTACTAACTAAAGTACTGCAAGCACATTACTGATGATGCAGTCAAAGATGGACGCGTTAAAAAATCTGTTCCTTAACAGCTACAAAATGAGGTACAGTTATTGCACCGGTTGGATTATGGGATTATCTCGTAATGGTTGGATGAGTTACGGACCTAGCGAGATTGTGAAAAGCACCATAAATACTGGAAAATTAGGCAATATATGCATTGTTAGGACTAAAGTACTAAAAACACATTCTGAGATGGTACAGTTGAAGTTTGATGCGGTGAAAAAAAAAACGTTTATTGACAACAAAAGAAACATAACGTTAAAAGAATAAGCAACAGCTAAAGTTAATACACCAGCTAGACAATAGGATTAAAGCGAATTAATGTTGAATCTCGCCTAGCTCGATTGTGAAACGCGGCATGGATACTGGGAAATTGGACGATATATGCATGTTAAAATCTGAAATAGTGGGAGTTAACCGGGACCTAATAAAAGGTGTGGTAGACTCAAACCCAATTTCTGAACTTCAATCAATAACACGATGTTTAGAAGGTACGGCATTTTAAATGTAATTTTACAACAGATTGTAGAAAAACTAGTATGAAATTTAAAAGAAATAAAATAAGATATTACGGAAATTATTGGATGAATTGAGACTCTATATTAAGATGAATAGCTATAATATAATGTCGGAAATCTAAACTGCATTCATTGTGGAGTATAAAGTAATCATGCCTAACCTAACAATATAATGAAAATAACGATTACAAAAGGCGTTTTATTCACAAAATGCACGCTAACATTTTAGTTATTCAACGAATTCGGTAAAGCACTACCGAACGGCAGCCTTTTAACAATTTAAACATGAAATTCGTATGGAATTTTTATGTTGAAATTCGAGTTTGAAAGTTCGCGACAACGGTTGCTATGATAACGGTCCAAGTTGCGAAATTTCGTATAAATTGTTATAACTTTTAATATTTTTAAAGTTGAGTATATTTAAATTGTAAAAAAGCGCAATTTATTTTTTTAGTTGTGGATGAATATTCATAAAGATGAAACAAGTTTGTTTTGTTTTAAAATATTATATTCGATTTAATTAACATTTTCAGTGTAATACCACAGAATTTATTGGCACACAAAATATGTTTAACTAGCTGATCCGCGCGGCTTTGCTCCCCTTTTATTTTTTTTTTTTATCCTGCGCCCAAAAGGTAGTCTGAAAGAAATTGTTCTGGGCAATAAGACTTCCTTTTGCTCATTTTTACTATATTCGATGTAAGTTTAGTTTTAGTTTGTTACGTGCAATTAAAAAATAAATAATAATACGTTCTTCCTAATAAGACCGCCGTTTGCATATTTATAATAACTATCTTTGGTGTAAGTTTAGTTTTGTTTTGTTACGTGCAATACAGAAATAAATTATTCTTTCTAAATCTAAAAATCGCTGCAGCTTATAGCTAGATTTTTAGATTCTTCAAACTTTAATAACATCGACAATCAAGGAACCAAATCTTAGATAACTAAAAGGTCAAAGGGATGGTATTAGAGATTCCCTTTGTAAAGGGGTTGAAAGGAGATTCTGAGCCGGAATATTCGATGAGACTGTCCTATGGTATATGTACACTATAAACGCTTAGAAATCACGACTGGGTTTAGCTTTTTTTACTAATTTTATTAATGTGAAAGTAACTGTCTGTCTGCCTCTTCTTCACGTCTACAACAACAGATTTTAATGAAATTCTGTATAGAGATTGTTTGAAGCCCGGAAAAGGATATAGGCTAGTTTTTATCCTGTGAATCACATGGGAACTAGGGTGAGATTAGCGGTGAAACCGCGCATTAGTAGTAGTTTGTATGGTAAGAAATCATTCGCGGCTCATAAATTTTGGAATGAAAGACGTTATAAAACCTTTTACCCCTACTTTTATGAATGCGAAAGCAGCTCTGTCTAGATAGACACGGTTAGATAACCGTCTATCTCTTCTTCAGGCCTAAACCACTAAACCGATTTTGATGAAGTTTTGTACAGAGATCATTTGAAACCCCAGGTATAACATAGAGTAATTTTATCCCGAAAATACTAGACAGTGACATACCGACCATTCTTTATCGCAATTCATAAAGAATCGAATAATGTTCTAAATTTAACGAAAACTAAATATTAACTTAGCGTTTTTTTGTGTAACAGACTTGCTAAATTAAATGTGGTTAGAACAAACAAACCGTAATATAGCCATGAAAAATGTATGACAATGCAACATGCAGCGGCCTAATCTCATAAGCTGTGTGACAGGCAACGATAAATGGGCGAACATCATAATATATCTATAAGTGTACTTAATCCTACTAATATTATATTCATATATCTATAAATACTTTATACTGCGAAAGTTTGTGAAGATGTATGTATGTTTGTTAATGTTTCACGCATAAATTACTGAACCGATAATGATTAAACTTGGTATGCATTCCGGTAAGGATTAATTTTATTTAATAACATACACATGATAACAAATATTACTACTATTTATCCTCGAGTCCAGGATCAGAAGTTATGCGTATGAAATCGCGAAGCGCTGCTAGTATATTATTATTATATCGAAACAGTTTATTTGTTTGTTTAAACACGCTAATCTTCGAAAGTACGAAATAGGTTTTAAACAATATTTCTGACTAGCTATCGCACGTGGCCTTGAATGTTTATTCGATCTTCATAATATGTTATACGCAAAAACAAAATAAAGAAATATCAAAGATGGTGTGGGTAAAATAGCCGATTTTCATATGAAATACTGTGCTATCAAATAAAAGGTCTCGTATTTTGCCATTTATACATCACAAGGCGAGGCTTAGCTCGGAGCGAGCCACTAATAATAGTATTAGAAAGTAGAATAGTAAAAAGATTACGATAAATCCAAAAGACTATGTATAGGATACTATGCAATGCCTTCTTCGCAATCTACAAAATCTTTTAAATATCAAATCAGAAAATGCAAGGATATCTAATGTAAGCGAAAAATTTATGACAATGCAACAGCCTAATCTTATAAGCTGTATCAGGCTCACAGGACAACTAGATAAATGGCGGGATGAACGTAACATATCTATACGAGTAGCTAATGTGACAGTGGATCAACTTTTGTGAGTATGTATGATTTATAAGTGCTTGGAAGAACTGCACTGAGTTGTTTTGGAACTTAAAATACTTAATAATATTTTCGGAGGAATTGTGAAACCTTGTATATAAAATAAAGACGATTACAACACTAATAACTCGAAATTTGCTGGATCAATTCGGCAGAAAATTCGTAGGGAGATAGCTTATACCAGGAGAAGGACATAGGATTTATATGCGGGTGAAACCGCGTGTCACCTCTAGTTATATAAATGTGAAAGATATTTTTATTTTAATTACGCCAACTCCTAATAGGATTTTGATCAAATAGCGTATCACTATTGACTGGACTAATGATAGACTTTTGTTGCTCTATAAGATGGATTTAACGCGAACAACGCCGCGGTAATTTAGTTTCTAGTATTGGAAAATAACATTTTAAGAAAATAAGTAAATAAACATTGTAATGTAGCTTTCAAATGGTGAAAGAATTTTTTGAATTTTTTGTCCAATAGTTTTTGAGCCTATTCATAACAACCAAACAAACAAATAACAACTAAGTTTTCCTCTATATAATACAACAGTAAATAAGCACAAACATTACCAGATAATCACAATATATCAAACGCAATACACAATATGTTACTTATAGGAACCGGACCTTATTATGTTTCATATTATACGTTGATATCCATTTCTATAAAAAGAATTATAACAAAAACTGTAATAGATACAAGGAAATGCTGATGACTATGAAAAAAGTATGAATGTTAAAAATAGTTATTCACGTAATAAATTGACACCAGAACGATCCAATTTTGGGTGGTTTTTAATATGCCTCATGAATAACTTACAACCAATCATCATAAACTTAATATGCAAAGCGCATTTATATTAAGCATTCATGACGTCATCACTTTGTGACATTTAACATGTCATTGCTGGTAATGAGCCTAATGAGCAAGATTGGCTTTGAATAACTTAATTAGATGCTTAGTTAGGTTCAATTTAGTTCACCTAGAGTCGTCATACAATAATATCCAATAAATAATATATGTTGTAACCAAGTTCATTCCTATAGTAACCTTATTGTTTTATTTTTTTATGTTAGAGCATGCTAGCAGAGCATGCGGTGCACCCGATGTTAGGTGACTGAAGATATTATGCAGTTTTACCCTCTGTCGCCTTTTACGTCAGCCACGGGTAGAAATGGGGTGGCAACACATGTATTCTAACCCGCCGCCACACGTTTAAACATGGTTTTCCTTGTTATTATCTTAAAAAATTTCATCCAGTTTACGTGCCTTAAATTAACTTGTATCTACTGTTCTACTCACCTCCCAATTTTGTCTAACTATTAAAAACCTTGGTTTATTTCTTGTCCTGTTTTATATTCATATTTTATTTAAGGTAACTTCATTATCTACGAAAAATTACTCTGTTGTACCTTACCATTTATCAATCAATTAAAATGTTAATTATAATACTATATTTTTTACTATTACTTTATTACCTATTACTTACCTAAATTCGCAAATAAAATATTTGAATTTGAATTTGAATTTTCTTTGTTTCAGATTGAGATCAGCTCGAGTGCGCTGACGGACGTGATCCACGCTGTTATCAATGGGACGGACGGTTGCCTCTTCTGCTTCGGACATGCAGGCCTAGGTAACTCACTACTACCCTCTATTAGTAATATTATTAAGCTCTTTATTTTATTTTTCTTCAGTCACTTAATTTAGGTTTTTTTAGTTTAAAGTATTGTTAAATTTATTGAATTAAAGACTGTTTTGTTTTTGAACTGTTTAACATATGTCCTCAATTTATTAAAATGTAACTACAAAATTTTCAAATGTAGTTACGTTACGAAGTGACAATACATTATAATATGTATACATGTTGGATGTTTTATGTGACTTAAAAGGCACAATAGCGTTACAAACAGTATGGCAAGGTAGGTACATAGTAAGATTAAGATATAGAAGAAATAAGATTTCCTTTGAATCATCAACAGTGTCCCGTTCCTGCGTGTCTTCCCTCAAATACACTACAGTCTCCAATACATTGAACACCATTCATTATTCCGATATAAAAAATCCATCTTCATCCATTTCATCCAAGTGAATACGCTTTTTCATTTTTCTACTTATAAAATTAGCAAGTATATAAAATCGAGCAGATTCAAAACTTTCAATTAAGACGCTTCCCATTTCGATGCAAATTCTTAGCACTACGGAACTCGCATTGGTCTAATAAATAGTGGAAGTACCACAGCTGAATATTTAAACTTGTGCCTAATTTAGAACTTACCAAGTTTTACACTGAAGATTGTTGAAGTTAAATTTAAGATTGTGAATTTAAACGGGAACTTGGGAAGCAATGTAAGGCGTAATACGATAATGTCTTGATTATACTGCTTTCTTATTTATGGGGATACTGGGGCGTACAGTTTTATAAGAAAAGTGTTTAATCTTGAGTATTTAAATGGGGCTATATTTTGAGTCAATGTGACTCAAGTAAACAGATTTTGTATAGGTTTATTTCAAAGTATATGATATTATTTTATGCGCAAAAGTAAATGGTACACTTATTATGTTAATTGAACACTTGTTATGGTACATTTATTATGACGCCCCTAATCGCGTAGTGAATAGAATAATGGTGTATTGCACCGTGGATGTGGGTTCGATCCCCACGAGTAGAAAATGAAATGAAATGGTAATTTTCTATTGTCTCGGTGTTAATTTTTTATGGTATTTTTCCACTGTCTCGGTGGTAATTTATTTATGGTATTTATGTATTTACAAAAAATTATATCTATCAGCATGGAAATGGATATAGTTTCCATAGTACAAGCTTTGCTTAGTTTGGGACCAGTTTTATTTGCACACAAAATACATTCATATATTCAGATGTATACCCTGACCTCCAAACAAGTAAAAACTATTAATTCTTTCCTAGTTCAATAATACATTGTAATTAAAGTTAATAGCTAGCTATTAATAACAGCTTAACCATAGTATGGTGAATGTGTGATAAGTATAATTTTATTTTACCAGTAATTTGTGTTAAAAAAATGTCCCTGAATATTTAACTTTCTGCTGTATCTTAATTTCACATTTCACAAAACCAAGGTCGCTAATCCATAATCGCAAATCCATAATTATTCCCAAAATAAAACATTATAATATTAACTACAATGTTAAAGACTATTTAATAAAATCCCGTGTATTCGTTACCTGACCGAAATGGGAGCGAAATCCCAAAATTTCAATATTTGTTCAACATTAAACTTCGAAATAATTAAAACAAGGTAGTAATTATTCAGACCGCGGGTCGACAATCCCCAAAATAAGCAAGTAAGCCAGCAGCACCGCGCGAGTTTCATTCGAAAGCTTTCAATTTGCATATAAAACCTTCAATCAGAGATCCAAAGTACTGGATACCGCAACTGTAGATAAATTATTCTTATACGAGATAGTATGGATGGAATGAATGAAAATAACTCTATTGCACTTGTACCGAAAGATGTAGAAAGAAAATTTGAGGAGAAAGCGATAGGCCGTATCGTTAATTAAGCGATTTCTGTCAGAATTACTTGTAAGTCATTTAACCAAAAATTCATTTAGTTCATACTTAAGTTATTTATTGGTATTCAAGTGATGTTTCGTAGAAAACTTATCTGTAAAAGGTTTTCAAACCTTATAAAGAATTTTAGATGCATTTAACAAATATACCGCATATTTGTTTAGTAGAGTAGAATATCTTTTTGGTAGAAAAACAGAAACCTATTAAAAGTTCAAAAAAAATAAGTTCACTTCTTCACTTCCTATTCCGTTGCAAGAAAATTAGATATCATTCATGTTTTCTAAAAAAAAAATAATGAATGGCAAATGGGTTGAATTTTAGTTTGAATTGAATAAGCTCCGAAACTACTGCACCGATTTGATAAATTCTTTTACTATTACAATCCTACAGACCTACCTGACTCATCAGCCGCGCGGAACGTAAATAATGAAGCCAAATCTAGTAATCTTTAAACCTCTGTTTTAATCCTTCACGTTCGAGACGGAGTTTGTTTATTGTTCTGTATTGATAATTACTTCGTTTATGCGATTTGCAGTAATCTAGCTTCTTACGGCTTCAGATGTAATCCCGTGTTTGGTTGATAATAAGCCATCTTAGATTATTAATTACGTAAGCCTACATAATTGAACACGGAATGCAAAATGGCTGAGGGGAACCACCGTTTTGTTATTGAAAGTAAATTTGTAATTCATTATTATTATGTTGAGAATTATGCCGTAATATGTAATGAATTCTATAGCATGGTAATTAATTAGTTGGTTTATTTATTTATTACAGAGAATTTTAATAATTAAAAGTAGATTTAATATTTTGTTTGTATGTTTGAATTGAATTGGCTCCCAAACTACTAGTCCGATTTGTACAATTCTTTTACCATTGGAATCCTAAATTATCTCGGATGAACATAGGTTATATAGCTTTATGCTACGCGAGCGAGGCCGCGCGAAACAGCTAGTCATTAAAGTAGTAATAAGTTAACAAATTATGCTTAAAGCTTCTAAGTTTTTTATCGAAGATCGAGCAAGGAAGACAACTATTTACCTGATATTAAATTATAACCGCAGGTCATAAAGACTCAATATATTAACTAAGTTTATAATCTAAAGTAATACATATTAAACTATTATACGTTGTGTTGGTTCACGGAGTTTCATACCGAACTTTCTTTATATCATCATTTTGAAGTTTTGTGAGTGTGGCAGCTTATGTCCAGTTCTTATAAAACTAAAACGAGACGTTTTATTTACGAACAGTGCAATATTCTACTAGGCAAAGTCTAAAGCGTATCTATAATACACGTGGCGTTAATATAACTACCAAAACTTGGTTCTAATCGGTTGATTATAACCGCTCGTTAATGAAAACGATTCGTATCTGTTATACTATGATGTTCCATCGTTTATAGGAACCGGGCTTTAGTCTGTAATGCATAAATAACAAGCTTAGTCTGTAATGCATAAATAACAGTTTCTTAATAGTGAAAGAACTTTTGAAATCGGTTCAGCAGTTTTGTGTGGAAAGGTTACAGACATATACATAAAACACAAATGTTACCTCTTCATAATATTACTGTTTAAGTATAGATTACTATTAGCGTTATAAGACTAACAAAACAATTTCTCCAGGCAAGTCATACACCATGTTGGGGCGACCTGACGCCGCGTCATCCTTGGGAGCGATACCCTGCGCCATATCCTGGCTGTTCCGGGGGATCGCAGAGCAGCGGCACAAGTGTGGCACGCGCTTCTCCGTGAGGGTTTCTGCCGTGGAGCTGTGCACCAATACCAACCAGATCAGAGACCTGCTGGCGCCTTACCAGAATGGTGAGTAGTGCTTATCCTGGCTGTTTTCCGGAGGGTTTATGCCGTGGAACTGTGCACCAATATCAACCAGATCAGAGACCTGCTGGCGCCTTATCAGAATGGTGAGTAGTGTTTGTCCTGGCTATTCTAATACATTACAGAGTAGTGACACAAGTGGGGCACGCGCTTCTCCGTGAGGGTGTCTGCCGTGGAGCTGTGCTACAATACCACCAGATCAGAGACCTACTCGCACCTTATCAGAATGGTGAGTAATGTTTGTCCTGACTGTTCTAATGCATTACAGAGTAGTGACACAAGTGTGGCACGTGCTTCTCCGTGAGGGTTTCTGCCGTGGAGCTGTGCACCAATACCAACCAGATCAGAGACCTACTTGCGCCTTATCAGAATGGTGAGTGGTGTTTATCCTGGCTGTTCTGATGCATTACAGAGTAGTGACACAAGTGTGGCACGTGCTTCTCCGTGAGGGCGTCTGCCGTGGAGCTGTGCACCAATACCAACCAAATCAGAGACCTGCTGGCGCCTTATCAGAATGGTGAGTGGTGTTTGTCCTTGATGTTATAATACATTACAGAGTAGTGAAACAAGTGTGGCAAGTGGTTCTCAATCAATATATGCTAAAGAAAATCCCGGATTGTTAACTTCAAGAACATATAAAATTATCGTGTACGCCTTTACAGTTAAAGTTAGATCAATAATTTACACAAAATCCGTATTTAATGTAAGAAATAATACAAGCTATAATTTTACTTGGTAAACCTTCACAAAAAAACTAAAAAAGATTTGTTAACCGAACAAATCTTCACAATAGAAAACTATTATTTCGCATATTCAAAGCAGTAAAAGTTTCGTCATGTTTTGTAAATTTGTTTTGGCTTCCGTTATCTCTTCGGCGATGAAAAGGAGCTGAAACGCTAGACGTCTAGTGCCCAGAGCGACTGGGTAAGCTAGGATTACTCCATAATAATCCGTTTAATGATATCGAGTTACTTGTAACTTATACTCAGGATTTACGTCTTTGTTCATTGATAGTCGTTTTATATTCGTTACGTGAATTCAATGAAATAGCAATATAACATGTACTTTTTAAAACTTCATTAATAACGATAATTTGGAGACGAAATGAACGATTTTGCATTACAAATTTAAATAAGTTTTTCGTGTTTTTCTTTTGTAAATAAACAATAAAAATATAACCATTTTTTGTCTATTTTATTTTTGTTTAGTTATTTCTTTATTATGAAATTTGTGAAAAATATAATAATATTATCTTAAACTAGATAGGGTCCACACGTATTGCTACGAGCTTCGGAGCAACTATATATATTTATATATACAATAATGGGAATTATTGCAAATTGGTTGAATCAATGAAATAATTACTTATTACATTAGGACAGGGAAGAAATATAGATATCTTATCTATCTTGTACATTATCGCCCTACAAGGTACATAAACACTTCAAAATATAATCAGTTACCTCTCTTTGTTACACAGACACAGAGCAGTCTCCCGGCGTTTACCTCCGCGACGACCCACTCTTCGGCACCCACCTGCAGAACCAGTCAGAGCTTCGAGTCCACAGCGCAGAGAAGGCGGCCTTCTACCTAGACGCAGCACTCCAGACCCGAGGAACTAGAGAGGAGGGGAAGGACAGTCACCTCCTGTACACACTCCACGTTTATCAGTACAGCGTGGGCGGCAAGGGAGCAGGTAATTTCAGTATATTGTTTTTTAGAAGCTAGTATAGGACTGTAGTTTAGGATAGTTAAATGCCCGAGATATATATAGTACAAAGATATAATAGAATTTAGTCCTTAGCGAAATAAAAACCTACTGAAATAAAGATTATTATAAATGGATAAAATAATTTAACTTCGACGTTGCTTTAATTATTTTGAATCAATCAATATAAGGTAATTCAATAAAAGTGTTTTTATAAAAAATTGTTACAATCTTTTACTACATTTGTGTGACTTCCCTTTAACTGAATTCATATAACTAATGTGCCTTTCATCGCGTATAAAAGGCGCTTTATAGCTCGACCCTTGAGCAAGAGGATTTTAAGTAAGCACTATTTTTCTTTATTTACAGTTGCCGGCGGTCGAAGCCGATTACATCTAATCGACTTAGGAAACTCAGAACGCGGAAAAACTAACGGAGGGATACCATTATCCGGCTTAGGAAATATACTTCTTGCGATTTTCAACGGACAGCGACATTTGCCGTACCGAGATCACAATCTAACCCACGTACTAAAGGAATGTCTGGGATCCCTGACTTGTCACACAGCTATGATAGTACACGTATCGCCGAACGTACAAAACTATTCTGACACACTCACTACGTTACAATTGGCGTCGAGAATACATCGATTGCGAAGGAGAAAGATTAAATACCCTTCAAACAATAACGCTGGCTCGGGCGGCAGCTCTGGAGAAGACGCATCAAAACCAAGCAGCAGTGAACCTGATCCGTCAAGTAGTGATCTTTCAGCAGATACTGTAATCTATGTTGGGCCATTGGATGACGCAACTGATGGTGAACATCCACCTGTTTACATACCAAATATTAATTCGGGAGACAATCGATGCTCTCTAAGTAGAGCCTTAAGAGGATCATCTGTTGATCAAAAACATAAATCTTCACTATCTAAAGTTGTTGAAGAGAAAAGCCCCATTCATAAATTGTATGCTACACCTAAATCATCACCCTTCAAAAGTGCAATACCATCCGTGCACACCCCTAAATCTTCTCCTGTGCATGTAGCTACCCCGAAAGCAGCACCAGTAAAGAAAACTGCAACAAAACATCCAGATGATGGCAAAAGCGATGAACAATGGATTGATGGCCCAAGGATATCAAAGTCTAAACTAGTAGAAGCACGCCATATAATCAAAGAGACTCAAGGAAAGAAAAGAGAAACTTGGATCGACGGACCTATGCAAGAACCAAAAGTCCCATTGCAGTTTGAATCTGTGCCCATACAACCTACTCCTAACCCAGTACCTCTCCAAGTTGGTGTTCTCAATTCTTATGCAAGCGAAAGTATCGGTTATGGATATATGGATAGTCATAAGAAAAATATGATCAGGAAATGGGTAGAAAATCAAACCTCACAAATTCAAAAATCAAGGCATAATTCTCCCAGTCATAAAGCACAGCCACCAAACAAAGATACATGTAGTAAAAGCCTAGATGAACCTGAAACTACCCATAAAATGGAAGTTATGAAAGATGGAAGGCGAATTCACGTTGAAGAATCTACAATCAGAACGGGATTAAAAGCAGGTTCAAAGGCCATCGCAATAGAAGAAGAAAACTTTGGTCCGCCTGAACCAAGTTTGTCATCGAGAAAACCATCAAATGCAAAATCCATTACAAAGAGTGAAATAGACGAAGACGATGATAGCGAAGAGTTAGCTGAAATACCTCCTGCCCTTCCATTAATACAGCCGAGCAGTCTCAGCAGTCGAGAAGTTTCAATGGAAAGCTTAGATAGTAAATACAAAGAAAGATTGAGAATGGACGACGAGATGGTTTCAAATCATAGTAGAGATATTGATCCACACGGAATGAGCAAAGGCCCAAATGATGATGAAGATGATATGTTAGAAATAATTGAAGTTGAAGAGCCCTTAGAACCTGTTCCAATGCAAGACTCATGTCTTCAAGTTACGGAAGAGGATATAGCATTTTGCATGGGACTTACGAACTTTGAAGGTGACGATGATGAAGATCATCCTTTAAGAATTTTAAGTCAAGAAAATTTAACAGTAGCTTCTACGTTTACAGATACTTTATCGTTGTATAGTGAAGTCGAAAGACAAATAAGAAATGAAGCATATCTAAGACAAACAATGGAATTTTACGCACAGACCTTTGGAGACAATTCAGGTGATATGAACCCTGATGGCAGCTTACCCTCTTCAAGATCTCGACTGGACGATCTCATAGGATTAACAGAATTGTACGGCCCTAGAAAATTATCCGATGGAAATAATTTTCCGATTGCGCGAATTCCTCCAGTGTTTCAATCGATGTCATTATGCAATGTCAGGGATACGGAGGATTATCATGGTGACGGATCAGTATACAGTGAACCCGCTTATAGACCAAGTGATAAAATATGTGATAGTTGTAAACGGACGATGTCTAGACCGGGTAGTGTTGTTGGAGACTGTGACGCATATCAAAACTTAGACGTAACACATAACAATTGTTATGGCCCATTCGAAAGATACAGGGGTAACGATATTACCGACGCTCGTATAGCATCATTACGCCATCCGGATGGAGCATCAGATCCAAATTTACGCGAGGAAAATAGATTACCTGGAATTGGTGCTCCATCAAATACATTTCGAGAGTTAAAATCTAGCATGCATTTGGAAGTAACACCGCCTGTTGTGACAGCTGAACCACGTTCAGAAAAATGTGAGAAAAGCGACAAAGGCATTGCCAGGGTTGTAGCGAGTTCCAAGCCAGATGGTTACGATAGTGGCCATGAATCAACACCTAGAACGGGAAAACACAGTCCTGCTGGAACGTCGAGGAGGGCTGAATCAGGTTACGACTCCGTGCCCAGAGATTCTGACGCGTCATCCTTAGATTCTTACCCTACCCGAAGAGCAGCAGTAGCAAGAGCACATGCCAAAAAGCACACCACAGCTAAATACAAACAACACAGCGACCGATCGTTTTGCTCCTGGTTAAGAAATCCTTTCACATGCAAATACGCTGACACAGACCCCGAAATAAGTGACTTCTAATAATAATAACATACAGTGTAGTCGGTATTTTCTAAGTAACATGTATCACTAAGCTACGTTACCGAATTTAATCTGGAGACTGCTTTTGTACTCTAGATATATTTGTATTTATACGACAAATGCTTTGGCACTGACCTTATAACGTTACCATTGTATTTTTATAGACCTTAAAGCTTCTAGTACCGCTCCGAAATATCGTGTCTTTTAGTGAAATATCAAAGATGGCGAGTTGTAAATAATATGTTATACAACGAATATCAAACGGCTCTATTAGAATTCTGCTCATTTTGTACTTTTATATAATGTTTCTACTTCTTTTGTTAACTATATATTTTGGACTGTTATAGCGTTTTGACACTGTAAATAAAGTCTAGAGTCTTCCTTGGTCTTCCTCGGTTTGGGAGACGAAACATTTCTATACATCACTTGTATACATATCTTCCAATCACTTAATGTTATATATATTTTAGATGCATTAATGTTTGAATAATATTTAGTTGGTCTTTGACGCATTATAATACATAAAAATCTAAAGCAACGTTGCCATATTGTTTCTATGTAATACAAATTTTGTCAAAAGGCATTGGACACATTTAACGAAATATCATAAAAGCTACTGATACCTACACATAGTATACTGTATGATATGTTTAAGGAGAAATAGCGCTCCTAAATAAATACTTGTAAATGCAACATTTTCTTACCGCCTTTGGTTGTCGTTTTAGATAAGCCAAGCAAATTCATTTTGTAAACTGAGCAAAAGCGATGATTGTTTTAAGTGAATGGAAGAAATGCAACGTTCTAGTATTAAGACTATTGTCATGGCCATGTTTTAGCTTTAAAATTTCGGCGCGTCCGTTTGTAAATATATCGCAATCACTGTGGCTTTATCGAATGTTGATAATCTTAGTTATTGCTTGTCGATGTTCTGTTATTATACTGTATTGATATTATAAATATATATCGTAAATTCTATGCGTTCGTATTAGTTCCAAATAAACTGTTCTATTTGAAATGATGTTTTGTTTCACTTCCTTAAATTTAACGTCAAACTAGTATCGGTTCCCAAAAATTAATATATTTCACAAAAGACTACATTTTCAAAGAAAAATTATAATAATATTTTCGATACTCGTATCATCAGAAATGATGTATGTTTTTTTATTGATTTCAAAATTAAAGAATAAGCAAAAAGGGCACCCGACACCTCCACACATCGTATCCAATTTCATACAGAACACAATATCACTTAAAAATCTTATTTCACGTTCATCTTCTTTGAGGGTGGTAACTTGCTCGAAGAAAATACAAATAAACACTCCTCATATCAAGTTACAAAAACATTTATATGTATGATGTTCACTATACTAAAAAAACACTTTCGATTCAAACCCCAGCCTGTATCAAGAATCTAATCGAATAAACGGCTTACATTTTACCATCAAACCTAATATAAAATATGTCGCAAGCACTTCAGCAAATGTATAACGAGATGTACGAAGAAATGAATACATAATACCAAAACTTTAACACCCTTGGGCGAAGGAAAATCTTGGGGTAAACTTTTACCCCGCACCAAACTTCGCCCTGTTTAGAAAGAGGCCTATTATCTTTCATTTCTCTTGTAATTTAACATTCTCCTTGCCTCGGAAAAATCATGCTATCAAATACGTTTTACCCTCGGAGGGTGACAACTTTTTTCATGGAAATCTCCCGATAATTCGTTAAAGTGGCTACTTGACTCATGCCGATTATCGGAGATTTTGCTCTGTTTTGAAATGGAAAATTGGCTGTGATAAGCTAGAGCATTAAAGGCTCTTTTGGTAAATTAGTTTGGATCCCTTTTAGACAAGGCAAAAGAGCAATGACAAAGTGCGAGACACATCTGTTTTCTAATTGCGTTTTAACTTGAGAGAGAATGTCTAGAATCGATCTTAACAATTTGGTTACGACCGTAGCTCATTTTTGGTTTATTCTTGAGCACTTACTTTATAGTAAGTTAGCTTTTTAGCGTTTTGGGAGAGGCCCATAACCTGTAATAAAACTACGGATAGCTAGACCAAAGATAAAGTTTATTTTCATGTAGTCTATGACAAGATACATTTTGTTACCATATACTAAAATTATAACATAAGAGAGGCATTATTTGATTTTAATTACACGTTCGTTCGCAATAGATTTAACTAAAAGATAATAATA
>LQNK01000796.1:458254-487548 GCA_001586405.1 Phoebis sennae | reverse complement strand
AATAAATTCGCGAATACATAATTAAATTTGATGTCATTAGATAGGTCTTTAAAAATGAAATGGAGGTTTCTAAATTCGTTTTTTGCTAAATTAAATATTTTTTGAGATATACGCTTTTAAAGTCGTGAAAATGTCATACCACGTGACAATGTGAGATTTTGGTTGACGCGCGGTCATGTCTTTTTATACTCATAACATATAGATACGGTAAAAACACTCAATCAATTCTCAAAAACCTTCAAAAAAGAACTAACTCTCCGCCCGCGGCTTCGCTCGCGTGTGCTACAATTTTCTGTATTTGGAAGAGGCGCGTGCACTGTGAGATTTTGGTGAAACTTATTTCCATAGAAAATTATAAAAAACACTATAGACATGCGCATATATGAGCGGTCCTGTAACCGTATTTTTTTTTAACTTTTGTTGTGCGCCTCTAAAAAATAGAGAAATTAGTAGCCCACGCGTGCGAAGCCGCGGGCGGAAAGCTAGTATTAAATAAAGATGGTCAGCCCTAGAATGCACCGTAAACCTTATGATAGTCATCAACATATACATTATACATCCATACTTATGTAGACAAAGTGATATGTACTTTATAAATAGTTACACACATATTATGAAGTAGCATGTGGGTTAAGTCGCTCAAGATTTTTATCGCAATAAACCTATTAGATATAATATAACTAAATTTACAATCATTTTAATATACGAATCTATTGGCGCAATGAATAACTAAATAAAGTACGTTTATTTTACACCATGTGTCCGAAAACCCAAATATCTTACGGAACTCTTTTTTCCAAAATAAAATATAGCCTATGTTACTCGCGGATAATGTAAGGAAAGGTCAAAAAAGTTTTAAAAATCGGTCCAGTAATTTTTGAGCCTCTTGATTACAACCAAACAAACAAAGTCTTCCTCTTTATAATATAAGTGTATTTTGAGCCTATTAATTGCAACCAAACAAACAAAGTTTTCTTCTTTATAATATTAGTATAGATTTACCCTTTGGCACGAAGAGATGTTCTACCTTCTGCATAAAATTTTTAAACTTTTATTAAGAAATGATACATTGATGACCTTTTACATTAAAGATTCAAACAATGAAAACAAAAATTCCACTTCTCAAGGAAAAACCACAAAACTATACAACATGATTGGCATAATAATCATAAATATGTATGTTGCTTAGAGAAAATAGTTCATTAAATAGTAAAGTTTTAAGTAAATTAATCGATAGTATTTAATTTTAGAAAAGTTGGACACCATTGTGAGAGAGAAATCCATTACCCCACTTTGTCGCAATATGTTTTCTAAAATTTTACCAAAATTGAAATTAAAGATTTAGGAAATTTGTCGATGTCACCAGAATTTATAGTTTGCTAACATAACAAATAAGGCAAAAGTATACTTAATTGGGAAGAGAAGCATTCTGTAGAGGACAGAGGCATCTTTTATTGGTGTCCAAGGTCCATTTTGAGGTCGCCAGCCACTAAGTAAGTATATAATAATAGTCTTCTATGTTCAACCAGACAAGAACTTTTCCACTGACAAGTGAACCTATAATAATTTAATATATAACTACCACATATAATCAAAAAGATAATCATAAAGACGTGAATTCCAGTCTCGCTGCGTATCAAACTTAATGATATTCTTGCTAATTACGATGCTAGCCTTCCGATGGGTACACTCGAGTAGTGTTATAATTGTACAGTTTTTTAATTTTTTTTTTTTTTGTAAAAGTAGCTTTTTTTTATTCTACAGCAGGAAGCAGCCCGTTTCAGCAGTGTTGAGCATTTGCAACATCGAAGTGTCGCAGAGGCCGGCAAGGTTCCTTCAAGGAACAGAATGGGAGAGGAATGGGATGGGAATACAGGAACGCATATTTCGTATTCACCTCAATTTAACCTGTAAAGGGATAGACAACGATGCCGCATTTACTTACGTTTTTCGGGATTGTTTTTTATTCCTCAGTCACATGTATGGCGTACCACTCCTAATATATAAGGTGTTTCATAGCTAGCGTTTCATCTGTTTACAGGACATTAAGAACATGTTCCTAAACATATAAAAAATAATGAAAAGGGTCGGCGAGGGTTTGTTAATTTAATATGATTTTTTTATTGAACTTCATGTTTACGTAACGTATGAGATAAAAATAAAAAATAAAAAAAATAAAAATTCATTTATTTCACCATAAAAGTATGTTTGCTTTAAAAAATACAGGTGACAGCGGACTCCATACTAGGCACTGCCTGTCTCGTGGAGCCTTACAGAAGGATTATCTTAAAATTTAAACATTTTTGGCATAAACAAAAAATCCAACACAGTAAATTTTTAAGAAAAATAGTAAAAAAAGAGATAAATAAATAACATATAAAACTTAGAGTCCGATCACATCGATTTGGTGCAAATTTACAAAAATTGAACCTACTTATACTCTAAGGAGGTGTTCCGTTGAGCTGAGAGCTCACATTTTTGTGAGAGTTCACAAATAATGCTTATGTAACCCAAGGAGCAAAATTGTCCTATAACTTAATCTTATATCTTTAAAAAGACATATAAACCTTCTATTAAGGTGTAGACTGTTACACCGGGTCCTATAATTAGTGTACAAGAACACTCTTTGGCACTATAGGTTATAGAGCCAAAATGCCCTATAAACAGTAGACGTAAACGTTTACTACACCATTTTATATCACCATTATAGGCAGGTGTTATAGAAAGTTCTATTAAAACTACTACATATAAGTTTTGTACTTTAACCACGTTAACATGAGCCCTTATACATCTGATTTACATTATAATAGTTCTAAAATGAACTACTTTAGTTCCATCGTTTTAAAAGCGATGAAAACACGTCTATAGAGTTACATAGTGTTATAATGGATACTAATATGACTGTTATAGCATTAGTATGTGGTAGTAACAAAAACTCTGTAATAGGGCGATTTTGTGATATAACATACTTACAGAGTACACTTATGGAACTAGTATATGGTGTAACATAATAGTACTATAATGGTTTTTATTGTCTACTAGAATTTGAACTATAATCATTTCACGCAGAACCTTTTAAATAGCAGAGTTGTTTTATAATGATTTTTTGGGTCCCCCATATAGAGCTAGGATACATCAGTACTGTAAAAGGATATTTTATCTCTATTATAGTACTAAAACAGCCTAAAGCGTAGATAGATTTCACTGTATAATGGCAATTTTATCCTAAAAAAGAAAATGTTTTCTCGTTTATACAACAGCATTCCGAGATTTTGCTTTACACAAAATATAATTAAGGAAAACGGTTCCGTACAAAATATGATTTGCAATGACAAGCTCGATGTTAGTAACATATCAGTTATTTCAAAAATCGATATTTATGCAACATTAACGAAATACCAAAACTAAGTCCCTTTGTAATTGGAACTAATAAAATGTATTAAAAATAGTAGATTAATGCCATAAAACAACAACTTATTTTGTACCTTTATTGCATACTGTATAAAGTCTAAATATTTATGAACACTTGGAGCAGTGGTACACCCATCGTCCACGGTATATAAATAACAGGATTTATGCGTTCAATAACTGTTTTTATTTCAACAATAACAAAATGAGAACACTTTCATATAAAATTTTGACTTTTTTCCAAAAACTTAATTTTGGTAGATACTTGTAAATTGTATATTTCAATAAAATTTTTAATAATATAAAACGATTGATTATCTTAACGATGAGAATAAAAGATGTCCATGCACACAAAATAAAATCAACTTTTATAAACACTGTTTTCATACTTTATCTAAATCTATTTTTTATAAGTGATAATCGTTTAGCAAGCTGCATTAGAATTTTTTCTTGGGTATTCTCAATTTTGTCTAAGCGCTTCAGGATATAGTATCTTGTATCTTCTCTGGTGGACCTTGAATTAAATACACTGTTTCCCGTTGATCTAAGTATGAACATTCTGGCCTTACTGTGTCTGTTGCTCCTGCTCGTAAAGTGTAAGTTGCTTCAGGCCTTATAAAAACTGGAGTATTTGTTACGCTGTTATTTCAAATTGTGGAAATATATTTTGTGGTGGAATATTTTCTTTACTCTGAAACAGAATAGATAAAATATGTTTTAGAGGATAGGTGAAATTTTTATACACCACACGATAAGTTAAAAGAAGACAATTAATACATCTGTGAAAACCGAATTCGAATCGGATCAGTAGTTTTCATATGCGCTCAAACATACAGAGAGACAAAAAATCTAACCACATTTTGGGTTCTATATTGATGTAGTAAATAGTAACACACCCCGCTAGTTATTTTTTAAATATCTTCAATGAACATTTTCATTTCTAAAGTTTAATTAAATGTAAATAATGTAATCGTAATTACTTTGTATTAAGTTTATATAAATAAAAGTATATTTACTCTATTTAAATGTATTTAAGATTTTTATCACAATTTTCATAAAGTTAATAATTATACTTATTCATACTGTACCCCAATTTGTTTCGGACCCTAATGACAGTAAACGCAATATTTCAAGATGGTACTATAATAGCTCTTAAAAAGTTGAAGCAAAATAATTTGATATATATTTTATTAAAAAATCCAATAAATCGACGGCGCACTTAAAATTTATGATAAACCTTACAATACTATATCAGTAAAATTTCAGTCCCATATCATTTCCACCGTATTTGAGATATACAACAATACAAAATCTTACTCACCTCAGATAATTCCTATAAGACATTTTAATTTATTTTTTCACTTCACACAGTCACGTATCGAAAAAAAAGAATATTGTTGATGATTATGTGATGTAAAAAATTCTAGTATAGTGCAAAATAGTACTATAAAAGGCCCAAAAGCCGCCACTATACCATTATTTAGAGATGTACATGAGTGTTATGTCATTTGTATAGGACTAGTTTATGACTTAAAACGCTGCTATAGATTCATTATAGAACTGATTAGTAATATAAATGCGCCACAACAATAGGTATAATGCATTCTTAGAGGCTTTATAGAGAAAAATAGTGTTTCACGGAATGTTCTATGTTCTTTTATACAGCTACTTTTTGCTCCTTGGGAAGTAAAGTAAAATACTATGCAAAGTAAGTCATTTATCATTGCGTCGTAAATAATCGTCAATAAAAGTCCTTAATTCACAAACGTGACTTAATTTAGTCGTCAAATGCCAAACCATCACTCAAGTGTCTCTGAATAGGTTTAATTTTATAATACCCTGTGCGTTGTGAGAACTCATAGTATTGTTTGTGAATACGGGTGTAAAATTACTTGGAATAACTGTCATTCATCGCTATAATTATTATAATTTATCTTCCTCAATAATCTTTACGTCATGACCTCTCAAGCCCTGTTTTATTAATATAATAATAATTCATCAAACGTGATCTTGCGGATGAGTCAATAATTATGTTTTCAATATACTTCATTGAAATTGGTTAAATTTTTGAATTATTTAACATGCGAAAATGTACATACCACCTTTACATTATTTTTATATTTTATATTTTTTATTTTTAGTTTTTTTTTTTTTTTTTTTATGGCAGAGCAGGCAAAGGAGCAAGTGGGTCACCTGATGTTAAGTGATCACCGCCGCCCGTGAACACCTGAAACACCGGGGGTATCACAGGTGCTTTGCCGGCCTTTGATGGACAAATACGCTCTTCTCTTGAAGGCCCCAATGTCGAATTTGTTCGGAAATACCACAGATGGAAGGTCGTTCCACAGTTCTAATTTGTTGTTATACTGGCAATAGAAATACAGTATGTGAAAATTTCAGCTTTCTACCTATCACAGTCTATGTGATACAACCCAGTGACAGACAGATAGACTTTAGTAATACGGTCCCGTTTTATTTTCCTTTTAAGTAAGGAACGCTAAAAATAAGCGAGTGAAGTAAATAATGTATTAGATCAATAAAACTTTATAATCAATCAATAATCCTATTATTTATTTTCTTATAGCGTTCCCGTGGCATTTCCAAGTTTTAAAAATATCGCCTGTCCTTCTGATTTGTCCGAAATTTTAAAATAGTCATCATAGGTATCGTTTGTTGAATAAGTTACAACGCCAATATTTTATCTAAATAATGAGACAAATTATATTTTTAAATCAACCAAAAAAGTATTTTAGGATAGCTGTTACATTTTTGTTAGTTACAATCGCACTAGAATATGCAATGTGCAAAAAATCGTGTAATATATTACTTGCATAATTATTACTTATGATAAGCTATCAAGCCTAGCCTAAATATACAACCATGCGAGTCTTAACATCGAACATACAGCCATGCGATAGGCATCGTTTGTTGAATAAGTTACAACGCCGATATGAAATTCTACACATCTATCTTCTTTTGATACAATTTCTATAACTTTAACAAATTATGATTTATACAAAATATCAATGCGATATCTATTCCGCTGTAAATTGTCCAAAGTTGAAATGTTAGAATATTTCTGACTTCAGTATGTATCTTCAGTCTTCCCTTATTTGTCCTTCTTTCCCAGTAAAGATCAGATTAACCTCCATATTTCAACAACCACAAAACAGATGGGATGTGCTCCATAACTAAGATCAGGCGTTTCATTAAAGCCAGCTAGTCTAAACCAAAGAAGTATATAATTGGGTACATTCGTCACTTTCAGCGACGTATAAAGAGCGGCCATTTGAAACCGCGACAGTTTAAATTGTTGTAAATAAATTAAGAAGTCGAGCAGTACGTGACTGGGAAGATGATGGTACAAATGTTTAGACTTGATATTTTTGATCTGTGCCTTTAGAATAATTTGCCTTTTTCTTATACGTTATCTATGTTGTGAGTTTCAATGACAACGTGTTTTAAGTCTCAAAAATCAAAACTAAAATGTCACAGTTTTAATTGTTTTAATTTTTTTCTCTTTTATATACAGTATACAAGATTGCAGAATAAAATATAAACGATAAAATTGAAGAACAATTTAAGATTATTATAATGTATTTTGATTCTTGTCCTCTTTTCTTTTAATTCGACGTGCTCTTGTGTCGCAGGCCAGGACCCACTTTGGGTCCCTGAGCCAGCGGAGTAAGTAAGTAAGTTTTTTTTAATTCTCTGTCAATAATACTTACACAAATTCATTCAAAATTTTAATAATACATCGAATACATCGAGTTTCTTACATTGTGAATATTGTTTTATATATTATGTAACATTGTAACAGTCGGTAGGACTAAGGATATCTTGTATTCAGGTAAAGTACACCATTAGTACCTATCCAATATTTTATCCAAATAATGAGACAAATTATATTTTTAAATCAACCAAAAAAGTATTTTAGGATAGCTGTTACATTTTTGTTAGTTACAATCGCACTTGAATATGCAATGTGCAAAAAATCGTGTTATATATTACTTGCCTAATTATTACTTATGATAAGCTATCAAGCCTAGCCTAAATATACAACCATGCGAGTCTTAACATTGAACATACAGCCATGCGAATCTTAAGTCACCCGACTTAAACATTATCCGCCTCAGATGGGATTCAAATTTTGATGGGATTGCGGGATGGAAAGGATATGCGACTCCAAATTCATATTTATTTATTGGCTCTGCCTCGTCTTATCTTGCTATGTAATAATAATAATAACCTTTAACAATCTTAAATCTTATGTTACACACATTTTTAATGATAAATTTTCTGTCTATATGAGTTAATATTATTTTATTACGACATCGCTAAAGATTGTTTTGCATTTGCATAGGGTTCCCCCAAATGCTTCCATCTTTTGCGGTCCAGAGCTGTTCTCGTCCAAAGTGGCCCTGCTACCAATCTAAAATCGTCATCCCATCTACAAGTTGGTCGTCGTCTCTTCCTTTTTCCCGTTCCGGGGTACAGTTGCACGCATGCTATGTATATGCAAATAATAAAGTAATAATAAAATAAAAATAAAAAAATAAAAAGTTTTTTATTAAAGTCACGATTATATGTTGCATTGGAATTAAGATGTGTAACGGATGGTACGACACAAACAATATTAAGCCTAGCCTAAACTTTGAACACAGCCATGTGATATTTAAGCCACCCGGCTTACACAACAGCCGCCTAAGATGGGATTGAAATCTTGATGGGATAGTGGAATATAATGGACGTATGAGTCACAACTCATATATATTTATTAACTCTACTCTGCCTCGTTTTATCTTGCTATGAATAATCAAATATATATCATACAGTCACACTATAAGATGCATTACGGATAGTATGACGATCCATCGAACATAGCCTGAACTTTGAAAACAACCTCGAGATACTTAAGCCAGCCGCCTTAAAAATAACCCGCCTTAGATGGGATTCAAATGTGGATGGAATAGCGGAATACAATGGACATACCAGTCGCAATTTATATTTATTTATAAACTCTACTCTGCCTCGTCTTATCTTGCTATAAATAGGCAAATATACATAAAAACACATCATACACTCCACTGTAAGCAACACAGATGGTACGACACAAACGATCTATTAAGCCTAGTCTAAACTTTGAACACAGCCATGTGATACTTAAGCCACCCGGCTTAAATATCACATGCCTTAGATGGGATTCAAATCTTAATGAGATTGTGGGATAGAAAGGATATGCGACTTGTTACACAAAATCATTTATTGACAATTTATGGTTCGGAAAAAAAATCCGTGATAGCCTATCAGCTACTCCAAAGTTTCACAGTAGAGTACTATAAACTTTTAGTAGGATTATGATAGGTAGGTTGAACTTTGTTGTTATTTGTTGAACATAACACTTATGTCCATCTAACATTATATAACGTGGATAAACCAGCAAGGCAAAGCTTGTTACAAAGATGTCCCTTTATATTAGTAGCAGTATGAAAAAGACGAGTTTGTTACAACACTTGTACCTAGAGATCTGCTGGACGAATTAGGCAGAAAATTCGCAGGGCAATAGCTTATAACCAGGACATATGATACTTTTAATCTCGGAAATCCCACGGGAACCAGCTATGAACGTGAGTAAAACTTCGCGGCTAAACTTGTTACGAATAAAAAAGAAAAATAATGCAGATAATATAATTAAAAAGAATAACTAAAATTGACACACAAAAATATGTTAAAAATAATTACAAGCATGGGACGTATAATTTAACTTGAAAAACATTTTACATTCGTTAACATAAAGTAAACAGCATTATTTATATTTAAATTTACTTGACAAAAACTCGAATTTGAAGTTAGTATGTAAATTAAGTCATCAACATGCGTTTCGGTGAAAAAATGCAAATCAAAGGAAATTTCAGCACTCTTTCATGTTTGAACTTGGATTTAGAAATGGGAATATTTTAAACAGGATCTTGAAAAGCTTATTTTAATTTAATTTTAAACTGAGAATGTGCTCATGCAATGTAAAAACTGAATTTCAGTTAGAATTTAGGAATGTGCACGGGGTTTTTTTTATTTTTGGAACGAGATAAACGCTATTTCATTATTAAATCTTAAAACTACGGCCCATATAGATCTAACTTTATTTATACTAACACTATTACTAATAGTTTAGTATGTGTGCGTAAAATATTTTTAAGAATGTTAACTTAATTGAATTTTTTTTTGTGTAATTGAATATTGATCAATTTTAGAGTAATTTTGTACCGCCCCTATATGTATACCCTATAATCTATATGTTACCTAATATCATCAACAAAGATATTGTCTTCTATTGAAATTTCCAAAAATAAATGGTGAGCATTTGAACATTTTCATTGATATTTATTTTATTATAATAAATATACAAAAATTATGTCATTAAAAACGGAAAACAAATAGCTAATTACCAAACCTATAACCACGTTAATAAATGTCTGTTCCACATATTTTCGAGTTAAAAGCGTATATAAATAAAGGCGGGCATAAACCACAGAGCACGTACGTTCCCGCGCTTTTCCATTTTGGCGGCAAATTGCACGAGACGTGACCCAAGCAAACGGGGAAACATTCTTTTACTCTTACGAATTACTTTATGGGGTTGTAAAATAAATTATCCAAGTTTGTATCGTGTCCATGCTTTGGACACATTTTTCCAAAAACAATTACGACGGTAATGCAAACTATATTTCTTCAACCTTTTTGGTAAGTCTTTTCTTTTTAAATAGTTGTATCTGTCCTATTTTTACGTCATTATTTTAACATAAGATATCTCGCTGTTTTGCCTGTTATACCTAAAAACTATATTTCGTGAACTTTGTTGGGTAAGTTCTTTTTTTAATATTTTTTTATAATGTTTTGTCTCTTTAAGTCAACATTTTAACATCCAATATGCCTTTGCTTATTTTACCTAGAAATATTGTTTTAATAACTTTTATAGTAAAAATTATTCACAAACTATTTAAACACAAATATTTATAATTGGTTAAAATAATAATTATGAGTTTTACATCATAAAGAATATTCATCATAATTTATTCACGAAAAAGAGAAATAATAGACCGAAGATAGATATAACTTAACTATTTATTTTATTTATCGATATATAACTATATATCATATAGAGAATTTAGTTTTGTTGAGCGACTTAGTTGAGTTAGTTGGTTTTGTAACTCGGTAAGCAAATCGGTGATATAAATGTTTATAAACACACCGAAAAGTTAGCAGCCATTAATAATTCAAGCATTAAGGAATTAAGACAATATTATAATTGAGCGTGTGTTAAGTAGCAAATATTTTTGTTAAGACTCGGCGAGTTCCGATGGAAGCCGTTTAGCTCAACTTGGAGCGTGACTTAAGGGATGCTTATTGCCTTGTACAAACAAATAGACCATCTATTACACAGAAATGTATTGAAATTTATAATTTATTTTATGTTACTCTTTACACCATAGACTTAAAAATAAACTAAACATAAACGGTATAATGGGCGTTTTAAACGCGGTTTATTAAACATTATTTTACATTATTATTAACCCGACGTTTTGAGCACTTTACAGCTCAGTCTCCCGTGACCACGCTATAAAGTGTTCGAAACGTCAGGTTAATAATAATGTAAAATAATGTATAATAAACTGCGTTTCAAATCCTTTAAGATGTATTTTCTTTAATATGGAATACACGCGTTAAAACAAACACAAGAAAATACTACGGTATAATGGGTGGCTATATCACTTATCACTGATTTCTGCCAGGCAATCATAGGGTAAAAGGTTAAGAGTAAAAAATATCCAGGCGAATAAGTGTATAATATTATGTATGTTTGTAACTCTTTTAGACAAAAACTGATAAACCCATTAGGATGAAACTTGGTATACATATAGATAAGTGTTCAGAATCAGAATAACATATAATCTTATTTTAATCACAGTGTTGCCAAAGGATCATAACTTACGCGGGAAAACTGCGGAGGACGACTAATATCAAATAAATAACAATAAATTGAATAAATTATCTACAAACGGTGTAACCTACAGCCGTTTCCAGTACTAGAGCCCGTGACTCCGCATTCATTACCGCCCTCCAAGGAAGTTGGATTAAATATTAACCCCGCTTAACTTTAATAAGCTCGGATGTTGTTTGTTCGTCTGTCGCGGTCGGTGTGAACGCGGCCTGATAACAATTTGGAACTTCATTTTGATTCGATTGATGTTCAAGGACTATTTTTGGATGACATATTTGCCTGAAACTGCGAAGTTTGATCAAAA
Organism: Phoebis sennae; assembly: GCA_001586405.1. Lineage (NCBI taxonomy): Eukaryota > Metazoa > Arthropoda > Insecta > Lepidoptera > Pieridae > Phoebis > Phoebis sennae. The sequence continues at coordinate 475,837 of LQNK01000796.1, read as the reverse complement.
ATTAAATTTATTTGAACTATTTAATACATTAAATTGAATCTAGATTTGTTTTTTGAAGTCGATGCAAAATCTTGTTAAGTTGAAACTAGGTAAACGGACTAACTTTCAATAGATTTTAAAAATAAAATTCCTTTACTAAACAATATAAAAGTATAAGTATATCTACTTTTTAGCGCGAGGAGGTCGGTACTATTTTAGAAAAAAGTTATTTTTTTTCAAAGTAATATCGTAAGCCAAGGATGGGGATATGAATCACTTTTGCAATTTGATTTAAATTTTATTGATTTCATTTTGATTGGTAAATTAGACATTTATATGAAAGAAAGTACCATACACAAACATTCCCAATTTTCAGTCCAAAAAATAAAAATAGAATACTGAATTTCTTCTCGTTTTTCAAGTCAGTCAAAAAATACATTCCAATATGTCATACGAGTTGTAAAGAAAGTCGATTTGCGAAATATTCAGATTGGCTGTCATGGCTGACAGAATGTATGGTGGGATTGGAGCGTTATTTGTAGTTCGGAACAATTGAGGACAATGGTTTTGATTGAATATTCTGTATGTTAGCTGACGAATTTTGGGAGATATTCTTAAGGTGTGCTGTACAATAACTATGAATAATATTCTGAATACAAATTGCCATAGTGTAAGTGCTTAGACACTATTGGTGTCTCTACAATCTTGAAAAGCATGACGATAAGTTTAAAATGTAAAAGGATATGAACAATGAACTTACAAAAATATAATATTTAAGCACGTCCTTTGGAACTATAAAAATATATTTCTATTGCATTTTGAAATTGTTAATGTGAAAGTGAATTCTTAGATACTCCAATGAATAGTTGAAGTTTTTAATTGCACTCGACTGCATACAGCGTTTTCTTCGGTGTACTCAAACTTATAAAGGACCTTCTAAATCGATAACATAATCGGTTTATAAATAAAAAACAATTTTTTAAAATTTTTAAAGATTTTTTTACCTTAAAAATAAAACTTGTGGACATAATGATTTGTACGTTCACACTACGCTGCAACCATAAAATAAGATAATAAATAAAAATTTTTGCCAAAAAATAGAACCGACTTCCTCGCTCTAAAAAGTAGAAAATAACTTTTATTTCATTTATGTTGAAATCTATACAAAGTCGGTGCAAAATCTTGTTAAATTGAAAATATCTAATCGAAAATTTTCTACTTTTTAGAGCGAGGAAGTCGGTTCTATTTTTTGGCAAAAATTTTTATTTTATCCTTTTTAGTGTCCTGTGAAGGGTAATCACATCATCTAGTCACAATTCAGTTGATATATACATCATTAAACCTTAACCGCAGAGCTTATTCCGTTGATTTTCGAGGAGTTCCCTGGAATATCTTCCACATGGATGATCAGACTTGACCCAAATTTCTATGGGACCACACATGAAGTCTACTCTTTCGATTGCAAAAAAAAATTTCCAAATCGGTCCATAAACGCCGGAGATATGCGGTAACATACATAAAAAAAAATAAAAAAAAAAATACGGTCGAATTGATAACCTCCTCCTTTTTTTGTAAGTCGGTTAAAAAGCGTAATAGTAATGTGCGTGTTAGTAAAATAAAGCAAATATCAAGTATAGGTGAATGACGCGTCAGGGTAGCACATCGTTGGTGTTTTATCAATGAAATACGAAACAGTGACAGTAATTTACTTACTTTTTAAGATAATTTCCAATACTAATAATTTACAAAGTATGCGTTATTTAAATTTTATAATATGTATGATACATAAAAAATGTAATAAATTTATTTAGTTTGTATTTTTTATATTGTTTACATTTAGATGTGTATAAAAAGTTGGACACACTTGGAAAAAGCATCCAGTATATAATTTTACAAACACAACTATTAAAATCAATAATCACAAATAGTTTAAGATATTTTGACAAAAAACAAGCCATTAGTTAGTAAATAGATCTATCAGAGGCTCGTAAAATGTTTCCCCTTTCTTTACGAGCCATCTTAATGGGGAAATCATTAAACGAACTGTTTCCTATATAAATCTTCAGATATTATCACAGTTAGAAATGTTTTATTACGGTACGTAGTGATTTTATTGGAAACAAGCACCTTTTTTATTGAAACATAAGCCTTTGAACCTGTAGCTCCCTAGTACTGATTAATCTCGAAAGTCATAAAAGATCTTGATCTAAAAGGATATAGAAAAAATTTAAACGAATGTTCACACTTTTTCTACAACAGGGGGAACAAATGCGTCACCATTTTCAACAGTTATAGAGCAATTATAGTTTTACATCGAAGAAAATATTTGGTCTAGGGAAAAACTGAGAGTAAATGTTGCCTCCTTGAATGCTTAAAACTTTATGGACCCAAATCCTTTTATCCGTGTAGCGACGGGCTAAAATACGTTGCGTTACCACCCTCTTACTACAAGCCGGCAAAGTATCTGCGATTTAATGTTGTAGATGTTCATGGGCTGCGGTCAGTCACTTAACATCAGATGAGCCGCATGTTCCACTTGTTTACTATAACATAAAAAACACCACGCTTAAAGTGTTCTTGTATTTTCGCCAATATAACGACTACCCAAACATGTGTTAGAAAATATCACTCAATATTTAAATTGTTTCTTTGCTCATTTATTATCTCTTATTGGCAATGAATTGCCGATATCTACTACATACATACTTCTAACAAGTTACATTCAGTGCATCACTTGAGCCCACTGCGACACTAAACTTGGGCATAAATAAAAACATTCCCGCTGAAATTAAATCCAAGTGCAACGTCTACATCTGTGTTCCACCGCAGTTTAATATAAACCTTGAACGTTGCGTGCTGCAGACAGCTTGATTTAAATCCCACTCGGACAAAGAAAACGTACCAGTTTTATGGCGCATTACAGGATTGTTTGTTGTCGGTAATACTAAGTTATAGTTCGCTACATTTTGTAAAGATATTTGCGAGGTGTTTTCAAGAACAATGTTGCGTTTTCGAGGGTTAAATTAAATTCTAACCAGACGGGAATTCTTGTTATTTGAATGCGAATAAACAATACAATCTTGAGAAGTTGCTTGAACATAGTTTTATTGTATTTGCAATGTTTTATTGCGATTGTTTCAAATTATTTTTAAATCAATTTTAACCGTTTTAGTGTGTATACATACAATGCTTAGTAAACCTAAGATATCTGCTTCATGTCTATCGATTTGATCATCATTGATCTGCGAACGTAGTTTCAAACGTACCAAAATCCTCTTTAAGACAAAGACTAATTTCAATACTGAGGATTTGTAGCTGTGCGGTTTCTCGCATACTGTGTGACAGAATTCCAAGACTTCCACAGAATTAGATCTAATTCATGTCAAAGCATGCTTGGAACACTCTAGCTCATCTGGCTTCCTTGAATGTGAAACGTGTATTCTCACAAACCTTCCACGAATTCTCGATTAATTCTGCGATACAAGATTACTTAAAATAGAATGTATCATACACATTGTCACATATCATTCGCATAGGCACAGAAGACAAAATGCCATATGGATCACCTATCACCAATCACCGCCCATGAGCACCTGTAGCACCGAAAGTGTGTCAGTTGTTGTATGTTCATCTTGAAGGCCTCAATATCGATTTTTTTCGGGAACAACATAGATGGTAAGTTCTTTCAGAGCTTCACCGTGCAACGCAGAAAGTTTCACGTAAAACGTACGGTAGGCGACTGTCAATTCTCGCATATATGCAAACCAAAAATAACGCTTACTGTGAACAGAACAAAGTCTTTCCTCAACTTCATGGCATGGAATAATTTTCATCGTACACTGAAGCCTTCAAAACTCTCGTTAAATACCGCGATAGCAGCAAGATTATTTAAAACAGTATCACAGACTACGTATTACTCATGTGATGTAGACTGCCGTCGGCAGATACCGAGTTGCGGGAATTTGTCTTTGTGTAAGTTTGCATTGAGCCGTTAATCACATACTAACTCCGAATTACGTTCGTGATTCATGTGCTTATTGTGTTTGATTTCATTTTGATTTATTCATGGAACATTTTTTAAATTTAATTCGAATTTCAAATTGAAAAGAAATTTACTCTTTTTTTCAACTGGTATAAGCTAATACTTTCCATTGCCATTACTTTTTTTAAATTTTTTTTTAATTAAAATATTTGGATATAAATGAAAACTATTATCCTGTTCTTTGACAACACGATTTTAGATTTACAATTTGTTTTAGGTAAAGGATAATTTGAAGTCACCTAAACTTATAACCCTTAACTTCTTTATGCTAAATAATATTTTATGGCAAATTGTTTTCTACCTTGGCAAAAATAGAACCGAGTTCCTCACACTAAAAAATAGAAAATAACTTTTATTTTATTATTTGAAATCTATTCAAAGTCGATGCAAAATCTTGTTAGATTAAAAATAGATAAACGCACCGGCTTAAAATAGACTGATGATGAAAATATGATGAAGTTATTATTTTTCCATTTTTAGTGACCCTCCACATCAGAGCAGTCCTGTCTCAAAGTTAGAGTTACACAACAAAGTTAGGGTACACGTCATTAAAACTTAACTGCAGAGCTTATTCTGTTGATTTTAGAAAAATTCCCTAGTACATCTTCCACATCAACGATCAGACTTTTACCAAATTTCTATGGGACCACACGGACAGTGTACTCTTTCGAATACAAAAATAATTTTCCAAATCCCATGAAAAATAACACATAGAATATGTGGTAACACAGATAAAAAATAGGTCGAATCGAGAACCTCCATCTTTTTTTAAGACGTTTAATAATCTATACTTTTAATAGGATGAAATACTTTACTTACTAGTGACTTTCTTTTCCTTTCCTTACCTATTTGATTGAATCTCGACCCCTTTCAAGTAGTTTCTTTATGTTCTTCTAAACGGTTGGTACACAAATAAAATATCGAATAAAAATCGCTTCCCAAAGTTGTTGACTTACGGCCGTTTTCAATAATGTATCAAAGATTATAGATAGATTGTTATCTCAGATTATGTGATGTAAGATTATATATAAAAAAAAATTATATATAAAAGTTATAGCAAAGGCTATCCGTCGACAGCATATTGGAAAAGTATGTGCAATTAATAGATTTGTCTGACTTTAGTAAGCGAAATATTGAAAACGGCCGTTAAACATGTTTGAATTAACCGTCTTTGAATGTCTCTCAAAATATAAATCTACGTCTGGTGAATTCCCAACATCTAATTTTAAACTATTAATCGCGTCATCTCGAACTCAGTAAACATAAATGCAAAAATTTATACTCAAGTCTGAATCCGCAAAACTTTGTCGAGGAAGACTGGAGTCTTTTGTGTAACTTGTCCGGAGTTAACTCGATAGTTAATAGCGCTGATTGCTGTAAACATGGTCCCAGGGACTGATGAAGTTATGCCAATTTGGTGTATTATATCTGAGGAATAAAGTCCAAGTTTGTAGTTCTCTGAAGGGCCACTGATTAGCTATGAAACTGACAAGGGAAGTTGACCGTGTTTGTGACTCCCTATTCCTGTTTATAAATTTTCTTTCACCTTGAAAACAGATGTAAATTTATTTGTTACGTTAAAAATTAATGCCTTCATGCTCTTAGCTTTTTCAACCGCCCATTCGTACGTATATCATATTAATATTGTATGGTTTTTACTTTCTATGTCATAAAATGTAGTGATGCAGTGTTTCATACGTTCCCAACCATTTCTTCTTCCGTCCAGCTCTACTCCTCTCCCCCTCATTAATCCTCTCCACATAACCTCCCCTTCCTTCAAACCGGCAAGACATCTGTCACACTTTGATGTTGTAAATATTAATGAGCTGCACTTAAATCACATCAAATGAACCATAATTATGCCTACTGTGTTTAAAAAAAAAGAATGTTAGACATAATAAATTGTGGTGCTAAAGGTTGTATTGTATTGCCTTATTTGAAATGAGCACAGGCGTGTAAGAAAAATTGTTTAAATGGTACAAATATTTCACACGTCACATATCCATTTCACACGTTAAACTCTAAATTAAACGCGTATCATCGCTGCAAAAAATTAAATAAATTCTCCAAAACTCCTTAACCCAGTTACAAACTGTTTGAACCACATTAAAGTTAGATTGACCGGAATCACAGCAAGCCAGCGCGTGAATAAAACGTAGCTAAGTGGGCGTGATCCAAACTTGGGCGTGAATAGTGTCAACTAATCGAATTTTCACCTATTCTTGGACCTTCAGCTGATGTAGATCTTCTATATATTAAACCTTTTCACACTTTACATTTTGTCATATTTATATAAAATAAATTATTTTATTATTATTAATACTAAGGATAACCATAATATATCTTAAGTTAGTAACAGATATAACTTAAACTTTTTCCGTAATTCCAATTTCTTGAAATTTTTCAATTTTGTTCTATAAAGTGGTTTAGAAAAACTAGCTACTATTATATATTGAAGTATTCACTCATGATATTCCCAATGTTTGCTGCGTAAGATCCCAATACAATAACTATCGTGTTTTCGTCAAACCTATTTGAACTATGATCATTAAATATAGATAAATTACAAATACAATGAAAATGTGTGAAACCCTATTAAATTGGAAATTGAATAAACCGAGAGGTCATCTTGCGCTGGGCACTATTTCTGTAACTCGGCCGTAACGAAATAAATGCACTTAGCCCTGTCACAAAAGGACCTCTCAGGGAAACTGGATTATATTGCGTGATACACTCCTCTATTTATTGCTATATTCCGTATAGGCTTTTAGTCTGACTTTCAAATGTATATAAAAGTAGAATACTTTGCCTTGGATAAATTTACAATAACAGCACGTTTATAAAAAATACATTTAATTAAACGCAAATTGAAGTTTTGACATTACTCAATACACAAAAACGTTAAAACGAATTAAAATGAAATTTGATAGTTAGGCATAGAATTCTGTAAAACGCGTTACATAAAGCACCTGCGACATTCTTGGTGTTCATGGGCAGCCTTGATCAGCTGTGGTGTTCACGATATACATTACAGATTATGTATTTTTATTAAAATTGACCGATATTAACATTTAATTTTATTTTTCATGTAAAAAAAATAACATTTCATATCAAGTATCATCCTGGACGTATCATTAAAATAGGTCCCATATTGATTTCAAATCACAATATTTTTTTTGCTATAGGGAAAAACCATAAGTTTTATACCATTTTGAAATTGGTATTAAATACAGAAGTTTTTAAGTTTACTGACCGTCTCGGCGTGATACATTTTTTTTAAACCACAGACTATCAAATCTGACCTCAAAATTTTACTCTATACTAAATTTGAAATTAATATTTTTTTTCTTCCGTTGTCTGATATTTCTATTAATATCTAATGCATGTATCCAAGAAAGCAACTCATAAAGAAAACTTAGTAAAAAAATTATGAAAAACAAATGAGAATTACGGCCACAGGCCATTAATATAAAACATTGGGCGAGGTCAGCATTTTTGAAAAAACTACAAAATCCTCAATATCTCAAAAACAGTAATATTTTCGTATGACCTATATTGGGTTTTTTTGGTAGATTATTAGCTCAGCTATAATCCCCCAAGAGATGCTTCACTCATTACGGGACACCCTGTATAATAAATGTTAGCACACAGACCAGGGGGCGCCAGTGTCACTTCTGACACTTCAAACCTGTCATCTGTGGCGTGCAGACGTATCCGTTGAGCTATGTGCCTTCCTACTGATATTTGAATCTTTTATTTAATGCTCACCTACAACCATAGGACGTAACAGGTGCAATTTTTTTTTGCTGACATGATGAAGATCCGGGGCTAAGAAGATGCAGGGAGAGGATGTCATAAATCTTGTTTTTAGATGGATGATTCACGTCCTCTGAATCCTTGTTAGTAATATCATACTCCAACTCACGCTGTACCATAATTTTTTTAGACCTAGAACCATCTTTGAGGCCTGGTAGAACGTAGTAGGTATTTATCAGATATAAACAATTTTGCTTTTTTTATTTTAAAATTAAATCGAAAAATATAAATAAAACTATTTTGCAGTAAATTAAATAAAGTTTACTTATTATGTTGAAATAGTGTGAAAAAGAGTTTCATTCTATATTTTTCAAAACTACAGTGACAATACAGTCAATAAAGTATATAAAATTATATTCTTAAAAGCCGCCAATGCTATTTAATTCTCATACATAATTAGATTATTGTACCTCCTATTATTATTATATTTTGCATGTCGTTTACATAACGGCAAAACATGTGAAACAATTTTTATTTAACACCATGTTAACCATGTTTTTGCAGAATAAACGATTATGAATTATGAATTATACAAATATTATACAATCATTGTAGGATACAATGATTGTATAATATATATATATATATATATAATTTTAGTCCCGTAAAATTCATTTCCTCCGAGGGCGAGGTATGTCAATAAAAACTCAAAAGGCAATTCCCCATTCCCAAAAGATTCCCTTATTATAAATGTCAGAAATTATTATACCATCACCTGACGCTGCCTGCTCGGGCGTGAGAAATGGCCTAGTATTAATAAGATAACTTGCGTGATAAATGATATTAGGATTAGGAAGTCGGAGGGAAATCACTTTGGCTTTACGATCAAAGGATTTCTGTTTAGTACGCGTTGGATTTTTGATGACGATATAATGCGCAACGTCGCTTATGACTGAAATGTGCGAATTAAATGAAAAACAATTTTTTTTTATAAGAACTCATCTAGTTCTCCTAGAAAACTATAAAACATTATTTCACATATTATACACTGTCCTCATGATTACTTATAGTTCAAAGAACAAGAAATCTGCGTCATATAATCAAACTAGGTGTGTCCCACGGTTTGCCCATGTATATCTCCTGTTCGGATGGGATTTTCGGAATAAAATTATACTATGTCGTTTCAATCAAATTCTTCTCTCTTCTCTATACAAAATTCCATTCAAAACGGTTCAGTGATTTAGGCGTGAAGGGACAGACAGACAGAGTTAATGTCGTATTATAATAATAGCAAGAATAAAGAAGATTATAAAATAAAACTTTTAACACTTTAAAAAATAAGGAAAAGTATAATAGTTATCCTTAATTAACTTTCACACAAACGTATAATGCCTTCGTCTTCGATACGCACACATACGCAGCGGTCCACCATCATTAAAAAAGATCGTGTCATTATTTACTCCATTCATAATCTCTCTCTCCTCAGACTCGTCGCTGTTTTGCGCGTCATCTCGTGTATAGAATTACAATTATTATGTCGCAGCGTCAAATAGCCTCATTTTGTGACAATAGGGTGACTATGAAAAGGGGAAAACCTATTTTTCTTAATATATAATTATTCACTGTAAATTTTATCGTTCTATATTATCGTAAACATATTATCGTTCTTTACTATTTTTTATGTGACACGCTGATACTAAAATATATCCCAAAAATTTCGCCATAGCCACCTTTTTTGGTTAGCCGTAACTATTCATATCCATTCCAAGCCTTTTCTTTTTTTATCAATTTGAAAAAGTTCTAGAAATACAAATATTGACATTTAAAATAACTTCGAATGCATTGCGGTCTTAAATCAATAAATCATACATTACATAAAGCCGTCAACATGACAACCTGATAAGAGCAGTCTATTGCGCCGGAGGGTATGGGTTCGATCGAGTAGAAAATGAATATTTGATGAACATTGTAATTTTCTACTGTCTGTTCATTTATCTATCGTATCTATTTATTTACAAAAAGTATGTTTATCAGTTATCTGGTTTCCATAGTACAAGCTTACGACTAGATGACGTAGTTGAATGTCCCTTTATTCATTAAATCATGGAAACTCTAGCCAGTATTAACGAGCCTGCGACGGAAAAAAATGAGTTATGACGTCATCCAACACGACGAGATAATCACTCGCTTATCACGCACAAAGGACCGCTTTGTTTTTGTTTAGATAAGCCCTAATTAATTGTAGCCAATATATAATTAGTTTATTGCCTTAAGACACTTTGAGATGACTTCATATTTTACTTTGATATACACATTACGATGTAAATTTTATTTTTCTGCTTATGCTGAATAAAATAATTCCAATATCTGCTAAATACATACAAGAATATTTTATGAAAATTGCGAGGAATTAAATGATTATTTATTTATTTCCATAGCCTTATACATTACTTATATTGTACTAGAACTTGAATAACATTATAACATGAAAGTTATGGCCTTATACAATTAAAAAGCGAATACTTATTGATTGCCATTTTTAACATTCCCTATTTACGTAACACTTATGAAATTAAAAAATCGGGGTTAGAGAAGAGTTTTAAAATTACAATATTTAAAATATATAACATTTTTACAACTTTTTATTAGAAAGTTAGGGCCATTTTTGGGGAGGTGTTTGAGGCAAGAAAACATGTCTGATGTCTCTCCTAATATACCCCTAATTGGAACTGTAGAGCTGGCTAGTGCAAGTTTTCAGCTTGCTCTCGGAATATGAAGCTCGTATTTCAATCGAGTCCCACATTTATTTTTTCCAATATTTTATATCCTTTCTCCAATTTTTTATAACCTTGTGATGGTGCTTTCACCGACCCATTTCATATATTACTTCTATACCCAAGGTTGCCTGGGAGAGATCGCTTCTGAGCGATTTGGCCGCCTCTTTGTATATTTCTTATGTCTTGTATTGTTTTATAGATTTACTTTTATTTGTAATTTGTACAAATAAAGTTTAAGAATAAATAAATAATAAATTACTAATAAAAGAAAATAATATAATGAAAGCTATTTTCTCAAGCACGCTGCAATCATAATTTCAGAAGCCTGTCTTACTTAATTCCTTTTGAACTTTTGAGCGAACTTTAGCGATAATTTTGTAAAGTTATACGGTAACTTTATGAATTATACAACGCTTCATGTAATTGTTTTTGAATTAATATATTAGGTTAATATTCGGAAAGTAGAACAAAACTTTTATAATTTTTATATAATTTATTTTTTGTTTCATCATCGAGGTTTAATCATTTATCTGTATATGTACTTATCTTTCTGTTTAGATTAAAAACACAAATGTAGACGGAACATATTTACACATCTTTGTAATTAAAGAGATGATCTGAAAATGTATTAAGCAAACAACTATACTACAGTCTAAAGAACACATATTGAGACATTGATGGCATTATGTTCACTAAGGAAAAAAAATATATTGTTTTATATTAATTTAGAATATCTTTGGAAGGGATCAAAATACAGGCTGTCCTAGTTTGGGGTCCAAAACGAAATATATTATGTAAAACTTCTTTACCATCCCATAAATAAATTATTAAATTAAAAAATTATGTTTATATCCCTCTCTTCTTTAAAATCTCGTTTACATTTTGATCTTATTAAACAAAAATGACTTGTACCTATGTTTTTAGCTTTCCATACATGAAAATCCTTGAAAACCCCACAGTAACTCATATCGCAAAACACACAAGTTGGCCACGTAAGCCACTCACTTACAACTTACAATTAAAACAGCTATATTTCTAGTGATTTTAAAGTAATTAATGATAAATAAAATACAATAAACACACAAGTTGGTCACGCGTGTAAGCCACTTACCTGCATGAGCGCTCTGCCGTAGCGCTAAGCGTGTCTGTGGTCTGTGAGCGTTGTGTACTGGTTTTTCATTGAACTTATTCATATAAAGTAAAGTATTGTTATTCAATTATTCATATATTTTACTTGTAATTTAAAAATATATATAGGTTAGATGTAGTTGTAGAAGCCCACACTACTTTCATCAATAATTTCAAGGTATAGAGAACTGCATATTCTTAAAGTATGTCAGTTATTGCTCCAAAGAAATTAGAGCATTATAGATTAAAAATAATTTGAAAGCGATTTTGAAATAAACTAAAGTAAAGTATTTGTCTTATTTTTTACAGGGAGATGTTGAATATCTTGTGGAGCAAGAGCATAATTCAATAGTCCATTATCTTTTATTCATATAATGCTTATTTGTGTATACAACTTACATATGTACGAATACAATACAATAGATACTTTTTATTTAGCACCACATTAAAATAATACAAACTTAGAAACTATTTCATATAGATAGACAACCTTTGGCTAGGATTTTAAATTGACATGGAGCGTTTTGAGGTGGTACAGAAGGAATAGACAAACACATACTGTAACATATACGTAAGACACCAACTATACTTGATATGTAAAGAGTAATAAAATACTTCAAACTCATTCTAAAACGCATCCAACTTTAAACAAATAAACAGCAATGGAGAGGGCAATACAGTAAAAAGTATTTAATTAAAAATTGTTAGGAACGTACGTTTTGTCAACAAACGCCAGTGGTACGCGTGAAGTTGCGACTTAATTCAAGAGATACAAGCAGTTCTAGGAATATTTATAATTATAGCCTCTTTCACTATTTCACTACTTTTTTTAATTTTAAACCTATTTCATACAGTTTTTTTATATATGTAAGAGCGGGCAAACGAGCTGGCAGTCGCCCATAAGCACCCGCAATGCCAGAAGTCTCGCGTTGTTGCCGGCCTTTTAAGTAGGAGTAGGTTCTTCTCTAGAAGGTCCCCATGTCGTACGTGTTCGGATACACCGAGGATGGTAAACAATTCCACATTACAAGTTACAAATTAAAGCCACTGAGGGAGCCGTTTCTTCGTAAAGTAAAGTTTCTTCTTTACTTAGCAAATTTAACAAATGTACTGGCGAGTTTCGAGGCGGCCACAGCTCATCGCGCCGCCCGCCGCGCCCCACGTCGCAGCGCCAGAAGCTGTGACCGAGCGATAAATCTTAGTTTCCAAATTCTTTAGATACTAAGAGAATTTTAAAATTTGTAAGAATTGTCTTGAGCATTGTATTAATTAAAAGCTTTGTAATTATAAATATTAGGGTATGATGGAGCTGGCGTACACAATACGTAAAAGCACCTAATAAAAAAATAAGTTCTTTGTATAGCATAACATATCGCCACATTTGGAATATTATTATAACAATGATATTATAGGATATTTTATTATAGGATATTTTATAATTTATATACCTCCAATCAAACGTAATTCGTTAGAGAAATTATAATAGCTCCCCTGACCGGGTATGGTGGTCCATCTCAACAGAGCATAGCCAACAATAGAGCACAGGAAATATTATAGTGCACAAGAATGTGCACTCTCCGTTCCTTTACTCTACCCACGGACGGCAGACACGACTGGAGAGATCCGTCTCAGAACAGCCTTACGTACTCTTCGAGCTAACAACAACGTCAACTTCCTGGGCTATTACCTAATACTGAGAATTTTTTTAACATTTATAATCTTAATTGTTACTAGTAATGCATTAATGTGGTCTACTATTTGACATATTAATATTGAATAGGTTGAATATAATTTACTTACATCAAACTTACAAAAGAATTTACTCTTATGATTTATATCCGCGAACAGCTTATCGCATAGACATTCGGTCCAAAATTAACAACCAGCGGGCTGTCGACCCTTGTCACGACTCCCGTTCATTGAAACGATATTAACCGCACTCGGTAATCCGACCTGCCGTACGCTGATACTTCTGCATACATATCGAGATTTTTCATATGCCTCTAAATAAAATTATGTTACGTCAGAGAAGGGCACATATAAAAGGTACAACTAGCTTTTATTGAAACCTTATTTTTTATTGATAACCTGTAAACTCAGGAAGAGAATAGTTATTCTGAAATTTTTAAAACCTTTTACTGGATGTGTTACTTTTGTGAAACGGATCGGAATGAAGACGTTGTGATTTGTATGAATTTTATTCCGATTTTCGATACTTCCCGATCGGATTAGCATTTGTGAATATGGGGCCTGTTTCCTGTATAAAACTCAAACTTGGGTACCTAAAGACATAAAAAGGTTCATCAGTTTTACTTGCAAGAACGTTTTTAATCAAAGGTCAGTTACAGCAGGTCAGCTCAGGTGTATGGTGTGAAATAAAATTTGAAAATTAGATTTTAAAACAGAGCAGTTTATTAAAATCACATCAGCTACAATATTTTCGGCAAAAAAATTACTGTGACTGAACAAAGCTGCTAAAAACCACTTTTCTTAATAATCAAACAACACAGGAATACTTTATCTATTGCTATTATTTTGTTGTCAGAGTACGAACTTATGACGTCTATGGACTGATGGAAATTGGGGCTTCGTCGATGTTTGACTCAACAACAAATGGGAGGTACTAACAAATTAGGTTAAAAGACGAGGTATTTATTGACACCGATTTATATCGAGTAGGTGTAAACCAACAACAAATTATTAGATAAGTAAAGAAATTAAGTAAACTTGCGGTTATATTATACAAAATGTTTAATGTTAGCTAGACGTGGAATGCGGACGCCATGACAGTTCAGTAATTTAAGCTTCTAAAATGGCGTCTACAAATTTCGCGCGTTACAAAGCGTTTCAAATATGCAATCTATTTAAAATAACATTATATGTAAAGAAAAAATAAAGCGATTATTTACATCACCAAAATGTATATCCTATGTATAAAAAGGGAGCTCTCAAAAAGTTTTTACCGACTTTTAGAGTTCTTTAAGAAAGAAAAATAATATTTAAATTATACTTCAAATAAGTACATATTTTTAATATCAACTAAAAATCTTATAAAAAATAAGAAAATGCAAATTAGCATACATATCCTAAACTACTTTTTAAGAATAACATTTACATGCATAAAACAGCCATTAAAAGGCAAACGCGAAATCCCACCTTAACCTTCTTTGGAAATCCTCTCCACAGATTCAGGTACAATGATCAGATATTACTCCAATAGAGTTTGAAGTGTCTCGCGTAATGGGCTCAAAGTGTAGGTAAATACATATTGCTTTTAAAGCATTTCAATACACACCCACACCGTATGTACCATCAAAATTGTACTTTCGACTGAAACAAATATCGATCCTATACATTGAAGATTAAGGAACATATTCCCGTGCAATGGTAATTCCTCAATATATAATATGCAGATGTGTATGCCAAAAGACATCCCTTCTAATGGAATGGATAAAATTCCTTACTTACGTTTTTGAGAACTGAGCGGAATATATTTTCTATTTGTTTACTTTCGTAGTTATAGAAATTCCATATATAGCTACTCAAACAGGAAAACTATTTGGGGATCATCAAACTATTTTGGAGACTCGGAGTACTGAATATTTTAACTGAAACGTGTTCGCGTATAATTTTCAATTTTATTATATGGATCCGCGTTAGGCTTTTAAAAGATTTGATGAAAGAGGTGACCATGAAATAGGTTTAAAAGGTTCATAGCTTTTAGTTATACAGAGGAAATAACTTTGTGACATTCTAATTATGTACCATTGAATCTTTATTTCATAGAGATCTAACTTTAAGCCCATATAATAAAGTTTGGTTAGTACCAGTAAGTAATGAAAATGAAATGAAAATAAAAATATGCTTTAATCCACAAACCATAAGAATAAAGAACAATAGGAAAGTAATAATAAAAAATGCACAATTGGCGGCCTTATGGTTACAGAGCCTTCTAGGCATCCAATATAGAACAATTCAAATGAAATAAAACAAATTATATTTTTTTTTGTTTTGTTTTGTCCCAATACACTACTAGTAGCTCTTTTAACCTGCCTCTTCTAGCTCGCCAATTACTTTCTGCCCGGTTGCCTGGTAAAGATAACTATTAAGTGATAAGGCAACCGAATGTACTATATTATGAAATCAACGTACTTGATTTCTTTTTTTTAACTATATTAATGTACAGTGCATTAAAGAGTTAAATAAAAAAATAAAATAAATTAGTAAAAACATATATCCGTGGCTGGCGTGAATACATTGACATGTCGACTTGCATGGATTTTTTTTTATGCGCTTATTGCGTCCTTCGCGTTATGGATTTATATATAAAAAATTTACAGCTCGAAATAATCAAAACTTTTTGAACAATTGCCTTTGGTAGTATATTGACATCTACCATTTTTACGTGAATAATATAACAAAACGTTATATCAAGTTAATGATTCAAAGGCTTTTGTGGTCGAACATTGATATTTGGTTATATCAACCTATACTCAGTTCACAAAATAATTTTTGTTATTTGATATCTTAACTTGTACATTTTAATAATTTCTTTAGTTACTAATTTTAAATTGACAAATTGAAGTGTCATGCTATTGCCAACTGAGGTCTTTTTATTTAATTGTGACAAATTGAGATATCCAGTTATGGCCAACCGAAATATATTTTTTAATAATTGCGATACATTGAGATGTTCAGTTACGGTCAAAAACTTCTGAATCTTAAATGTAATATGTATAGTTATGACTAAATTTTCTTTTTAAGAACTTCTAGCTTAAGTATTCAAATTGTATAAAAAAATAGAGATGTCAAAAAATTTCCGTTAAAGTAACGATTTTAATTTTTTTTTTAATTTTATCATGGCACATGCCTCGCTCGTGTGTTAGTAAACAAACAAAATTCAAGTTGCTGATGAAGATAAAAATAAAAAATAATATAAAAATGCGTTTATTGTTTTAAAAATTTGACACATTTCAATAATTGTGGTCCTGGCTCTCTAGCTAGGTTAATACCTGTGCTAAGAGAGCCAGTTCCTTCCCAAGGTGTGACTCTAGGAAATTTTACAAAGTAAAGTTTGACAAACTAATTACATTATTGAAAATAAAAATAAAAAAAAGAATAAGCCAACTTGTGTGTGTGTGTGTTTGTGTTTATGTGTTGTGTGAAAGGGAGTAATTTGGGTGAATGGATTAGAAAAATAGTTTTTTTTTTGCATATTATGAATCTGGACTGGGAGCGGAATTTTTTACGATATTTTAAGAGTTATACATTGCTTCTAGACTGTCATAGTCATAGTCCTTGAGAAATGTAAGAACACTTTTTTTAAAACTTTGTGGGTTTTGATGTTTAACGTTGCTCTTTTTATTTAGTATGTTGTATATACGAGGCGCGGTTACGTCAAAAGACCTACTTGCAAATTTGCTCTTAACTACTGGTACTGGGACCTTGTCTATTCTCTTGTTCCTTGCCGGTAGTTTCGGTACAAAAAGTTTGTGGTATCTCTGCAATATATTGAAAATATATAATTTGCGAACGCTAAGTGTATTGCTTTCGTTCATCACCTCTGTTGAGGGATGTCTAAATAACAATCTTAATGCAACTTTAATAAGGCAACGCTGGGGGCGCTCTACGGGAATGAGATGCGATTTTGCCATACCTCCCCAAGCGCAAATACCGTATCGAATTATACTCTCGCAGAGCGCTCTGTAGAACGTCTTTTTCCGCAACTGCTCTGAGAGTTTTGAAAATATATAGCAGACTACGTATTTTTGATGCTAAGTAGTTTGCTTGTGGTATCCAACAGATCAAAAAATAGATTTAACTGCTGCATTTGCAGTTGACGTTGTACTTGCCGACACCATTTTTAAAAAACATCTGACTCGTTTTACAAACGACAGCTTT
>LQNK01000796.1:443871-458241 GCA_001586405.1 Phoebis sennae | reverse complement strand
AAAGAACAATAGGAAAGTAATAATAAAAAATGCACAATTGGCGGCCTTATGGTTACAGAGCCTTCTAGGCATCCAATATAGAACAATTCAAATGAAATAAAACAAATTATATTTTTTTTTTGTTTTGTTTTGTCCCAATACACTACTAGTAGCTCTTTTAACCTGCCTCTTCTAGCTCGCCAATTACTTTCTGCCCGGTTGCCTGGTAAAGATAACTATTAAGTGATAAGGCCACCGAATGTACTATATTATGAAATCAACGTACTTGATTTCTTTTTTTTAACTATATTAATGTACAGTGCATTAAAGAGTTAAATAAAAAAATAAAATAAATTAGTAAAAACATATATAAGTACAACAAAAACTAATTTATCATCGTTCAGACACATAAAGGCAATCATTCCACTCTAAGCGTTTCATTTAAAATATCCAATAAAAGTCCAACACTTTACAAAGTTGAAGGCTACTTGTTGATATTTCCGATAGTCACAGACTTGCATTACTCAAATTGCTATGATTCTACGCGATTCTGTATCGCAATCATCAAATGCACTGCTTTATGTTTATTAAAACTCTTTAAAGGGAAATGGAATGAGATTTAAACTGTTAAATCTTTGGGGAAATCGAAATGGTATAGCTTTTTCACATTTTTGAATTGATTTTTGCGAAAATATATATGCAGCATCCTTATATAATAGTTTATTTAAGAAGATATTTGTCAGGTCGGATCATCTGAGATCAGGAGATTAGCGAGCTCGAACAAACAAACTCTTCTATACGATATGACTAGTTTCGCACTATATTAATTAGGGTGTTTCATACCCTACTGTCTTTTCCAGCCATCAATTCCCTACCTTTTTGTTCCCCTGTAAAGACTACTATATATGTCTATGAAAACTAGATAACTGATAGACATACTTAAACATACTTGTTTTGTAAATACGTACTTACTATAGATAAATTAACACCCAGACAGTAGAAAATTACAATGTTCATCACATAATAATTTTCTACTCGTAGGGATCAAACCCACACCCCCGGCGCAATAGACCGTTGCCACATAGTCAAAACGTCGTATTATTTATAAAGATAACAGAGGTCCAATATACAGTAAAATTTTAAATAATACATTTTTTAATCCACTGATAAGCATTACCAACCAAACCTAAAACTTACATTAAAAACAAAGACGTAAAGCGGCGAACATCAAACGATATATCTCGGAAAGTTTGAGAGTGAAAGTGAAACAAAGAAAACTCTTACGTCTTTATCCCAAGGAGAGTATAATTTCATCAGTGGTAACATGACACGTAGATAATAATCCTGTAAGGTAACAGTCAGAGTTGGTGCTATAATAGTGCAAATATTATTTTTATTTTATTTTCTTTATTGGAAACAGTACATTTACAATATTATGCACATAAAATATAATCTTGCTTGCTAAATATACGTAAAAATGCCTCCTAAAAGTGTTTCACTGAGTACTTATAAAGGCTTTTTTAAACATGTTTAAAAAAAATACAAATATTAGGCGTATTTGACAATGACAATGTAGAATCTTTATTTGGCATCACAAAGAAAAAATATACTTTAAAACATAGGAAATAAATACAATTTAATGGGTGGCGTGTTTCCATTAAGGTCATCACATCAGCATACTCGTATGTTGGAGAATAAAATCTCCAACTTGGAAATTTTCAAGCGAGTAAAGTGAAGAGTAAATCGGCTACTTCTAGTTAGACGTGCTTCATAGTAGATCGCCACTTTCCACCAAGTGGAATGATGGTCAAACGCCTATTCCATATAAAAAGAAAACTACTAATTTTCAGTGACAGCGGAACTGATTTGTGGCCCAAACAGCGGAGTTTGCTGCCAGACCATTCAGACCATTCAAAGTAAATTATAGCTTTAAAAATCAAATTATAAATAAGTAAACGTATATTTGCTCACATAGGAGCCGTTAAATATTTATTATTTAACACTCCACACAACATAAAGTAAAAATCTTATCGTATCTTTAATAAGCCAAGATCTTATTGCTCAATAAGAAACGCGACACCTAGATTCCAGAATCTTATTCAGAATACCTCTTTAATTATTCGATATAATCACAATTTAATCAAATACTAAGACGTAAAAACAATGAAATAACTTCGGGCCCAATATTCTGCCCTGAGAGAGTACACATGTAAAAAACTTTCGAATTATACCAATTTTAAAAAAATTAACAAATCCTCGATATCTCAAAAAAAGATATTTTCATATGACATGTATTAGTTTTTTTTATAGATAGCTTAGCTATCATCCCGCAAGAAATGCTTCACTCATTATGGGACCTGTGACTCCTAAACTCTGCTTAGAAAAAACATTTTACGTTTTATGTACTTTGGTTATAAAGCTGCACATAAAATACATCAAAACAAATATCGTAGAAAAAAATTACAAAATCCTCGATATCTAAGAAACAGAGATATTTTCGTATGACATGTATTGTTTTTTTTTAAAGATACACTCATTATGGGACACCTTAAACAGTACTCCTGTTACTCTTTAAATCTGCTTAGGAAAAGACATTTTACATTTTATGCATTTTTAATAAAGCTGCAAATAAAACAGAAATATATGGCAGGGTATATCTCACATTCTAGTAGGTTCCTTCCCCCAATCTCGCGGCACGCCTCAACGTTCGGTGCGTGATCAGAAACGCGATGCCGGCCGCGGGAGGCGACCGATGACAGCGGAAAAACGACCACAATTGGAACCATTTCCACGAAACTTGCGAATTATACGAGCTATCTAGAAAGGTTCAGGACATGGTTTATAAGATTCGAGTTCACTATGAAAATATTACGCGATTTTTGAAATAAGATAATAGTCAATATTTTTGTTAAGGTGAGTTTTAAAGTTAATTAGATATTAAGAAAATAGAGGAGGTAAAACAGTATAAATCTCAGTACAGTGAGTGCATTCCTAGAATAGGATCTGAGATGTAAAACACAATAATAGTTCTTCTGGCACTTACAACTGTCTATAAGCAATTATTAAATCTTAATTCCATATAACGTACCCATAGAAGGACGTAGAAATAAAACCTGCTTCCACCCTTAGAATTTCATTGAGCCTTACTTTAAAAAGTGAATAATTTTCATTGTCTTTCCTTAGTGGTTTTGAAACCGGCAACTTCTCGCGTGTGACAAGCGCACTAAATAATAGATTCCACCTCAAAGTTACATCGTTAGGACGAGCTCATTTAGTGAGTCATACAGAAAACCTTGATAAATATTCTGAACCCAAGCTAGGTCAATGCTTTTAAAACCGTCGCGTTTATTAGCTTTTGATCGTTGAGTTTTAATGTATGTTAGTTGTCATTAAAAAGTCTGTTTTATTTTTTTTTCATGTTCTCAAAATTAATGAAAATTTATTTTATGAAGGAGATAAAATAATACAATTTATTTATTTCCAAATTGTATGTATGCGTTTTTTTTTTCATTTAAAACGTGAATTTAAGGCTTTTTCGTTGTTAAGAATTTATGTTTTGATGAACAGTTAAATTTGAAAATTTAATAAACGAATTCGTGAAATCGTTAGCTTTCTTAAAATATTTAATTCGAATTCGTATAGCAATTAAACATTCAAAACGCAAAGTCACTTAAACAGCGGTCTTCCCGGTGAACCGAAGTTTTCCAATCCAAGTAGTTGAGAAACGGAACGTGATGGGGTTTTAATGTCATATTGTCAAGATTGATTGTGGAAATACGTGCAATTCTGGACTTTTCAATACTAAGGTAAAGTCAATTTAAGAAATTAACATTATTGATAGATACTCCATTTATCTTCGGGGAAATAAATGGAGGTAGACACACAATTTTTGAAACACTCATGAAGACAACTACCATATATATCATGACATATCATCATGGGATAGCCTTCCGAATCGGTGGTAAATAAAAAAAAATATTATTATGTAAATGTATATGACGTTCTAAAAGCGCCTCGAAAGAAGCCAATTTGGAAAATAAACGTTTTGACTTTGACTTTGAAAAAAATATCGCTAAATCTTGTTAATTAAGTCCCCCAGTATCAGTAATTAATAGATTGTATTGTGACTTCTTGGTGAAAGGAAAAAAAAAGAAATGCATTTTACTACCTGATGATGAATTCTCGAAACCGGTTGTAATTAAATAGTTTTAAAGTAAATAGAAGAAATAGTGTAAAAAACGTCTTTAATTTAATACTTAAGAAATTAACATTCATCCTAACTACACAAACGTTTGGAGTAATCGTTCTGTTTTCATATTGTTGTTAGTATAATGAAATGCAGTAATTATTTATTTTGTTTATAATTACCTACATAATTTAGTGTTTTAAAATGAGTCTTCAATATCAAGACCTATTGTTTCCTTATAATTCAATATGGGTTTTGTACCTGAAGCAAATAATAAATAAAATAATTAAATAGATAAAATATCGCTTTTCCATCGTCATACAAACCCTGCTTGGCTTAATAACATATTTTGATTGCATATGACATGTTTCCGATGGTTATAAGAAAACAATATTAATACAAAAATTTTCATTTCGTAACAATATTGCAAATTATAGAAAAAAATATTGAGACACTATCTTTATTTTCTGGGGCGTTAAATTGCCAATGAGTTATGAACATTCTCTTATTACCAAGAAATCGGTATCTTACGTTAGTACCGGGTGTTAGTTTCCGAGGTTACAGATATATTGAAAAAGCAGTTATTACAACACTTGATCAACTTTATGATGTCTAATTTTCAAGCGCTAGTTCAATAAAGTTTTGCTGGTTTTGTGTCATATATTTTAAAACCCTTAACTTATATTTCTAATGATTCAGTTCTGTTCACAATAAAACGTTTTAAATATGTTATTTAAATTCGCAAATTTTTGTACTCAAAATTTTTCTTTATCTGTACTATTTGCCTACAAGTTTTTTCTATTATTTTTATTAAGATCGGATATCCTCGGACAAACATTCACCTATTTTACCCCCTCTATCTTCGTAACCCCTTACCGATTTCGCTCATCTTCGAACTCGACATTTTCTCTTGTTTAAACTATTTGCCTATGAATTTAATCAAGATCGAGTTGACAATACTAAAGTTATCGTCAGACAAAGATTTATACTTAACTTTTTTATACTGTAAGTTTTACAGTCGCCATCTCGACTTTGAGACTTCGCTTCGCTTGGTCAATAATTGAATTTTAAAAATTCGAAGTGGAATATGATAGTTATAAAAGAATAACTGATATAAGTATGTTACCGATGATTATTACCTACGAAACTCAAAATAATTTTAAAACATACCCATGTTTTAACCAAGAACAGTATATTATACCCTATATTGTTCTTGGTTATGGTAAATACTACTAATATTATAAAAGCGGAAGTTTGTGAGGATGTATGTATGTTTGATACTATTTCACACAAATACCAAACCGATTATAATGAAGCTTGGTATACATATAGGTAGGGGATCAAAAACATATAGGCTACTTTCCATACCGGAGTTGCTACGGGATCACAAGTTACGCGAGTAAAACTGCGGAGCGCGGTTAGTATTCATATAAGCTCCTGCATTTACTAACAAACGAGTCTATCAGTGAACCGCATTAAATTGACGTAGTGAAGTTATGTTTTGAGTTCATTAACTAATTCTTAAGTCCGCCGGTTATCCGCGCGAGCTACAAGACAACTAATGGCAAGGAACACGAGTACTGATACTAGGGGACTTAAATAACGAGATGATGCGGTTTTATTATTATTTGGTGAATTAATGTGGCTTAAATTTTTAATTTTTTTAATTAATTTTTTTTTTAATTTTAAATGTCAAAAATTTTAATTTTAATTTATTTTTAAGAAATTGTGTATACAATGGGTTCTTACTTTAAATAAACAAATTTTATTATTATTTATTAAAACAGCGTCTTATTTAGAGTGATAAACATATTCAACTAAATTCCGGACAAAATTCAGAGGCAGATTGACGAATTGTTGTGGGGAAGTTGATGGGGAAGCAGTTTGATAACTTTAACGAATTTAGCAAATCAATGTTCTATTAGGTAACAAACAACAAACTCAATATCGCATTTATAGGATTAATAATTGGAAAAAATAATCAGATTTTTCGAAACCGGTTGTAAATTAAATCTATTTAATTAATAAATGTGGAAGTAGTGTGAAAAACAGAATAATCCTATATATTTCAAAATGTATTTCCATCAAGAAATGATAATACAGTCATTCAAGTATTCTAATAATTGGGTTCGTGAAAGAGTCTTGATATTAAAACAATAATGAAGATATTTACTAGTGTTTATAAGAACATCGTAACATATATAATTGGCCTGTATATTCATGGTTTCATATACATATGGAGTCTTGTGCCTAACTAAGAAAATCCCTATTTATGTGTGTTAGGAGCAAGGTGAGCAATTGACACAAAAAATTCTTGTCCTCCCGGTAAAATTATTTATTCCTGCCTAGAGGGGTAGGCCAGGGGTTCCCATTCTCAGCTGGGATCACGATTTATTTTAAAAAAATCAATTTCGGTTCAAGCATGGTCCACGGACGATGTTAGGTACCTCTGGTCTAGACACAAAATTTACACAATTTTTTTTTCGTAACAATATTGCAAATTATATGTCATTTGAAGAAATCTTAGACTAGATAAAAAATTTAATGACATGAAATCGATCCATACCAGCAGATAATACGAATTGTACAGCTCAAACTATTCATTCTCCGTAAAATAATATCCGCATTGTCATAATATAAACCGACTTGAACAAACTCTTGTACCACCGAATGCTCGTAAATTAAACCGCCTTATAATTTATGGTCGGGAGCTAGGACGCGGACGCGCAATTAGCCGCCTTAACGAACGCTCTAAATAAATATCATTTCTTGATTAATATCACGCCATGATAAATATGTTGATATTATTCAAGGCGCGGCGAGCTTCGCGGTCAGTCAAATAAAATGAGGCATATTAAGCACCTACTATTTATCATCCGTTGGGTTGGGAATCCTTTCCCATTGAGAAATGAAGCTAAATGACCGTAGTTATACATACTATGAAATTGCATTCAGCTACGTTATAAAAATATAAACCGTAGTTACAAAGTTTACTCACAGCGGACATATTTCCATATTATTTAGTTTTCAAGACGAGTAACGGTTATAAATGGAGATTTTAATTAATAATAAGCAATGTTCATAGCGAAGTTTCGGTTCAAATCCATGCTTAAATATGATATCAAGCTACTGCACTACGGCTGAAGTTGTCGAGATTTCTCGAGAGATCGCTAGTCTAATGGGAATGCATTAAAAAGTCTACCGAACCTTTGGAATACATCCAGATTTTAGGAAATACCAACTGATAACCTTCTTCAACTGAAGTTCAACTTACATATTTATAAGTTAGATAGAATTCTTTAAGAAATGTATCTAGGCTATGCTTTATTTATGCTGTTTCGACTGTAAGATATGAATAAATAAAATGTTTTAAACCAAAACTTGCTTATAAAATGAAAGAAATTTTTGATTTGTAAACTCGTGTAAGAAAGCAATTCAGAAATGAAGTAAAGAATATGAACTTAGGAGTAAACCTATTAATCTATCATTGCACTTAAACAAATATTTTTATTATTATTGCCCGTAATTTTAGAATGCACCCACTTGATTATTCTATGAATATTTTTCTCGTTAATTGGTCAGATAAAAGCATAGTAATCAATTTATAAGATCGGAATGTTGAATTAGCGAATCATTTTAGCCAACTGCCAATCATTTTAACAAACTTAATTTTAATTAAAAAGCACTCTTTGAAATAAATAACTCTGTCTTAACCACGGAATAGAAAAAACAAGTGGAAGTGCCCTGCTGCTCTAGTCTGCGACATTAAACTTTGTACATTAGTACAGCATCGGTCCAGTCGTCATTCGCTACTTGATGTGACATAACGTCTCGACTTCAGATATAATATATTGAAATCGGGCGTTTTTCCGCAATTATAAATTGTAAAAACGATCCAGCATAATAAATAAGTCTCATGGCGATGTATCTTATCACCGGCAAATATAAAAGTTTGTTTTAATACAATAAAATGTAAATTATTGTGAAAATCACAAATTCGTATATTTTTTCAAATTAAAAAATACCTTATGCTGTTGACTTAAAGCACATAATTGACTTTAATACGTACCTAAATCAAATGATATAAGTTCTAGAAGGTTCGATGAGGGATGTGACAAATTTGTTGATATCGATAAATAAGTGAAATTAATAATGTAATAACAATACTTGAATTTAATACAATCAGCTAAAAGAGTATTGGACTCGCATACGAAGCATTTTAAACCATCGTATAAAATGTAACACTGCAAACCACAAAAACAAATTGAAAATAAGTAGTATTAAAATATATATTAATTTATAATACAAATTAATTAAGAAATCAGTTAGTACGACTTCCTCCTCTTGGAGTTCTTAAATTTATGTTTAATTATTTTTCGGTTATAGTGGAAATTTAACTAATATCGACATGTAGTTATCGATACGATCAATCACTGGGTGAGTAGCAAAATGACAACTGAGTGTCAAACGGTTGTACCGTAAATATAACATTTATTTAAAAGGTGTTAGAGATCAAAATATAATGAATTTATAATATCGCCCTCTAGCGATGAATAGTTTTACCTTTTTTCTAGGTGGAAAATTGATTTAACAGATAAACTAATTACTACCTTACTGTCATACAAAAAGACTTCATTTTAAATAACAATAAATACGATTTTCAACCGAAATGTTTTTTTGTCAATTTTTGACATTACTTCTTTTGTATGCATTGTACGATTTAATTGGTCAATGTGTGAGTTTGGCGACATTGGTTCTCATACTAAAGAAGCACTAGGGCACTTCCACTTGTTTTTTCTATTCCGTGGTCTTAACATTACTTACTTCAACAAAACAAAGATGTCTTAACACTAACAGTTGCTAAAATAGTATAATAAATTGTTAATTTTGACCCAACTGCAACAGAAGGGTACTGTTTTTCGAGAGCATTTTTGTTTATTCTAGAGCAGGCAAGCGGAGCATGCGGTTCACCTGATGTTAAGTGACTGACCGCAGCCTATGAATATCTACTACATCAAAGTGTATTGTGTATTATATGTCCATTTCTTCGGCACGCCCTACAGACTATAGCGGCTGGACGGAATTTGACATGTTGAGGTGTTGTTGGGTTCGTTTCAATTGTGGTAGTGATACCTATACATACGATTATAGGTTATATAATTTTTCAAAATGGCGCTTGCAAATCAAAAAAGGAAGGATTGATTTTTTTCATAGCTAATTATTAATTAAGCTTATTGACCTCAAAATTTTAATGAAATACAAAAATTATATTTTGTTATTTATTTTTTGTGCCACTACAAACAGGACACCATTTCATCCAAAAATAAACAGGTGTAATACAAATTAAACAACAAAATTCCTTAAAAACAATTTTATTAGCAGAAATCATACAGTTTAGATAAAAAACGTTCAAAGACTGTTTCTTTACAATTCTAACAAAACAGAAATATACAAACAACACTGACATTCTTACCGATATTCACATAAAAATGCATAGTAACAGTAGTATAAACCTACTGCAAAAATATATCGAACAAAATTAAAATAAGATTTTTTATTTATTTCTTTTTTTTTGGTTTTTTATTACAATTCTGACTGCATCGCAAAAACAAACACTCATTATAAAAACCGGCGTAAAGTAGAATCTATAGATCTACCCTCTTATCTCTGACACATTAATATATAGCTTATTGCTATAGATATAAGCTATATATCCACAGGTCGGTATCTATACATTTTTATATATACTTTTTTGTATAGAAAATACAATTCCTACGGTTTGAATCAATGAAAGCACTTTTGTGTTATTCTAAAATCATAGAAAACATAAAATCCAAAACATAACAATCGCATCTAAATGAGAAAGTTTGTTTGTTCGTTACGCTTCATCTACTCAACCAATATTTTGTTTTTTAATCAGAAAAAAAAATTGAAATAAAAACCGGTAAGAATGCCATTCACAAATTATTATACAAACCGCGGCTATACTTGCGAATATTTTATTCGTATACTTATGTATTTAAAGAAATATTACATATACATAGCTTTTATATTTAGACGTATTCCGATCTAAATCTACAATTTAGTGCTGACTTCAAATTGCCCCAATTCTGAGACAATACTCAACTTTAAGAATTTAAAATATTTGTCACTATCAGTGATGAAATGACAGAATAATATTAAGGCATTTCTCAAAGTTGAATATCCATTGATAATTTGGACTTTATAAAAGCAACTAAATACATCATATAACCTGTACATTGACATACAGAACTTATACTTAGGCGAGAATATAAAAATATATGTTATGCATACATTTACAAAAACTAAAATAATATATATTTGCGAATACAAAGTTAGTCAACAAGGAAAAAATGTTCTCACTCAAAGATTGCAATTAAATTGAGCGAATATTTTTCAGTAAAAAAACACATTGTAATTTAGCAAAACAAGAAAGATTTCAAAATGGACTGTATTTAATTTAACCGTCATAGTAATCCATATTTATTTCTTAATTTAATAGAATCCTCCATTTATACTAGATGGCAAAACATTTGAATTTAGTGTTAGTATACAACAACCTAGACGCTAGAGTTAGTGAATTTTTACACGCTGTTCTGTATATGTCTAAACTTAGATCAAGCTAGTGTAGATAGGTACTCTAAAGTTAGATATCTATCTAACTTTGGGATTCTAATTTAGACTAATATCTAACTTCAGGGTGTCCCTTCAAAAAGCTGATAGTTAACTAAAGATATTAATTACTTTATGATCTGGAAAATAAATTATCTATATTGTATATTTCGTTATTAAATAAGTCAAAACATTCCGAAATAACACTAGAAAAACATATTGAATCTTCAGACATATACAGTATCGACCATTCTTAAAATTAAAGCTATATTGTAGGAAATAGTATATCACATATGTGTAATATAATGCTATTAAAAGAAATAGTGTAACAATTCGCAAAAAACATTGTTACTAAAACGTATATTTTGATTATTTCTATAATATTCTCATTTTTATTTAGTGTTTTGACAACTATCACCTAAAATTGCTACTGAATAAATGCGTTTCGAGACAATCCGGAGAATTTTACTTTTTCATGAAAAACAAATTGTATTAAAAAGTTATTTTAATAATTTCAATATCTCCCGAGTCACTAAAATTATTTATATTCTCTATGACCTACAAATAAAAATGTGTATTCATTCCTTCATCCGTCAATAAATTGAAATATTCTAAGCGAGTGTTTCAGAATAAGGAAGCCAAATCCATTGTTCATTAAAATTTTAATCACTCTAATTCTACGCATTTTGAATTTTCATATTTAACAATATTGTCGTCAAAGAGATGCGGGTAGTACGTATTTATTCTTATCATTAAAGTGGGATGTACTCCCGCAACTGTTGCAGCGTGTCTTTGTCCGTAGATTGTAGAAGTCGTTCGAACGTCTCGGCGCCCACTTGATTTTTCAACGTTTGTAGCTGAAATTAGGGGAATAAAAGAAATTTGTAATAAAAATCATGAAAAATAAATAACTATATTGCGTTTTTTGCGCTATACTCTTTGTCGCGACCAACTCCATGATACTTTCCTGTGGTACCCGAATGTGCTACAATACCACGATCTTCCAGCGGTAATGTGAGCAATGACCTTGTTGATACGTGACCGTACGTAGGTCCAGCGCATGCACAGTGTACTCTTGGCTGCGGCCACGCCAGCAATGCCCTTGCTAACGCGCGTACGTCGTCAGCAACTTCACCACGCCCTCTTTTTGCCAATGCTGGCAACGACTTCAGAGACACTACAAGATAATGCTTATCTGGTGGTGGGTAACGCTGACGTACCCCAACGAGCTTACTAATCCACGCCCTTCTAGTGGCGACGCTGGGAATGACCTCAGTCATGCTACTAGATGACTTACCTGGTGGTGTGCGCGCCTCGTGCGGCGTGCTATTGGCCACGCCCGCAATGCCCTCGCTAACGTGCGTGCAGCGCCGGCCGCACCCAACGAGCAACACCACCCATCTAGTAGCGGTGCTGACAATGACCTCAAGATCCTACTAGATTACTCACCTGGTGGTGTGTAACGGCGCCCAAGTCCAACACATGCGCAGGGTGCCTCGTGCGGCGTGCTCTTGGCTGCAGTCGCCGCGGCGCCCTCCCCTGTGCGTGTGCCGGCAACTACTACACCACGGCCTTCTCGTGGCGACGCTGGCAATGACCTCAGAGGTGCTATTAGATAACTCACCTGGTGGTGTGTAACGGCGCGCAGGTCCAGCGCATGCGCCGGGTGCGCGGCGGCGAGGCGCTGCCTGCGGGCCTCGTGCGGCGTGCTCTTGGCTGCAGTCCCTCCCGCTGCGCCCTCTCCTACGCCCACGCCGGCCGCCCCCGCCGCGCCCCAGCGCGCCGCAGCCCCGCGACCTTCCAGTGGGGACGCGGGCCGCGAACCCGGAGGCGCTACTAGACCGCTGCGAACATTTATCCGTATTAATATATATCCATTTTTATTTCATTAACTTATTTATTTGTACAAGAACATTACAGTCATACAAAACCTTAAATAGGTATTTATTTATTTTATGGAAATTCTACAGCTGTATTTTTTTGTGCGAAATTATGTTAATTTGAAAATATACCAATTTTTAATATATTACAATAAAAATAATATAAAATTTATTTTCTACTTTCTAGTGCCATGAGGTTCTACGGTTCTACTTTTTGGCAAAAGGTTATGGAATGAAATGGTTATTTAAAGGAATTACATTCCTTTTTCAGAATTTAACCATACATTATGTACGATGGAAACGAGATATTATATCACTTAATGTTTTTCTTAAAACAACAAACTCACCTGTCACCATATTAAAGTTTTACTAAAATTATACAGCAATGACTGACGTCACAGGACATATAAATCAACTCACTCCACATAAGTGCCGCCGTCCTCCAGCTTCATGACGTCATTGAGCACCTCCGTCAGGTTCAGCAGTATGGCGGCGAACCGCTGCAGGACCGTCGCGTTTTGTGTCGTGAGTAACGCGGCTAGCCCCAACCCTTTACACATAATTTTTTTTATTTATTTATTATTAAAAATCAGATGTCATATCCGTAATTTGTGTGTAAAGTTAGTATTAATTCAAAAACAATCACAATAATGAACAAAAAAAATTCAAACCAAAATGATTGAGTGATAAAATTGATCGTTATCAATTAAAAAAATATATATCAAAAAGACAAATGATAATCAATAAATAAATATGACGACGGATTGGCGCAGTTGATGTGGTAATGTTCTATTGCGCCGGAGGGTGTGGGTTCGATCCTTACAAGAACATCTAAAATATGTATTTACAAAAAAAAGTGTGTCTAAGTATGTCCATCAGTTATCTAGTTCCCATAGTACAAGGTTTGCTTAGTTTGGGACTCGATGGTTGTTGTGTGCTTGAAAATTTATAAATTTATTTATATTAAAGGTGGTTGTAAACATTCTTCGACTTTTTATATTGATTTAACATGGGAGGTCAGAAAAACTCAATACAATATTGAAGTTGAATTTACTAATGTTCGCATTTTTTCATGGGCATTTCAATTAACAAACTATGTAAATCATTATTTTACCCTCTCCCCTTCTATCAAGCGCGGGCTTCTTAGAGACTTTGCTGTTATAAATGTTCATGGGCGGTCAGTCACTTAAGATCAGGTGAACCGCACGCTCCGCTTGAATGTGAGAACCACTGAAAATCAGTTCTATGTCTTCTTTTAAGCACAGGTACACTGAGTGGTTTTCCATTTACCGCACGCATTTACTCATCATACATTCTTTTTGTATTTTATTATTGTCTTCTATCGTCTCTTTCTATTTTTAATTGTATGTTTGTATAATGTGTATTATGCGTGTATTGTATGTGTCGAAATAAATGTTACTTTCTTTCTTTTCTCTTAATCGTATATATAAAAATGAATCGCAAAATGTGTTGTTAAGCGCATAACTCAACAACACCTGGACCAATTTGGACAATTCTTTTTTTTAAATGTTCGTT
Organism: Phoebis sennae; assembly: GCA_001586405.1. Taxonomy (NCBI): domain Eukaryota; kingdom Metazoa; phylum Arthropoda; class Insecta; order Lepidoptera; family Pieridae; genus Phoebis; species Phoebis sennae. The sequence goes on along the minus strand of LQNK01000796.1, from coordinate 444,027 downwards.
GAAGTTCAAGCATGGTTTTTACGGCGAGAAAAATTCGAATTGCCGGGTCCACGCGAACGAAGCCGCGGGCGGAAGGCTAGTGTTATATAAAAAACTAGCTGTGCACCAGGGCTTCGTTCCCGTGGGAATATCGGGATGATATATAGCCTATAGCCT